>VZTV01071020.1:0-35834 GCA_013400875.1 Anhinga rufa | reverse complement strand
GGGGGCCGGGGCGCGTCCCCCCAGGCTCTGGGCCGCTCCGGAGCGGTTTCGCCGGCAGGTGGCCGCAGCACGGGCGCTGCCTGCGCGGGCTGGGCGGGATCGGGCCCCTGGGGGCTCACGGGGACACCCCGCCAGCAGCCCCGGGCGGGGGCCGCCGGTGCTCGGTGCCAGCCAGGCCCGCTGGGCCCCCAGCCCGGCTGCCCCCACCCTGCCGGGGGTGCAGGCCCCCCGTCCCCCCTCCCCGCCGGCAGGAATCGGGGCCAGTCCGTGGTTTGTGTCAAGTCCTTTTTATTCTGTTCCCACAGAAACACCTGGTGAGGGGGCAGCTTCTGGGAGGGAGTCACGACACAGCGGCGGGGGTGGTACGGCACGGTACGGCACGGTACGGCACGGTACGGGGTCACTACAGGTGGCACAGAGCACAGCAGACACGCACACCGTCACAATGTTCAGAGGGAGCGCACCCGGCATCGCACTTACCGCTGGAAACGGCGCCCAGCCGCGCTTGGCCCTTTGCCTTTGCACCCGCCGTCCCCCCGCCGCGGCCGGCAGGCTGCCACAATTCGGGCTGGGGGCCCGGCCTGGCGGGGTGGGCCATGTGCCCCCGGGTCCCGGCGGGTGCAGAGGCAAGGTGGCGGATGCGCTCGGGCGGCGAGACGGGCCCCGGCGGGGGTCTCGGTCCCGCGTGTGATTTTACACACTGTACAAGTATTTACAGCGCGAGGAGTGGCGGGGGCCCGGAGGAGGCACCCTCAGGCTACGCACTCGTCATCGGTGGGGAGAGGCGGTGGGTGCGCGCAAGGCTGGGGCTCTCCTCCGTGGGGCTGCCCCACAGGAGTGCCGTGCCCGCCCCCGCCCCACAGCCGCTGGCCTCTCCCCCAGCCTTGGCCACAGGCAGAGCCCCCTGCAAGGGACCTGCCACAGAGCGTGGGCTTCCCGCGGCGACCGGGACCTCGATAACAAGTGCATAAATCTGCTAAGAGCTTTCAGTACAGTGATGGACTGATGGAAAAGAATAAAAGAAAAGTCCAGGCAAAGAACAGCAAGCACTGAAAGGCGGGTGGAACCGTGCAGAGAAGTAGCAAGCCATGCTCTACGACGGGACAGACGGTCATGGGCGCTAGGGCTGCCCTTTGGCAAAGTGGCCCTCCGTGGGTCGAACATGCCACAAATTCATACGCACGGGTGGTCGATAGAGTAGTTACCGGGTCGCTCGGCAGCACGCTTTGCGATGAAACCTTTAGGTGTGACATTGAACTGATTAGCTATTCACAGGTCTTGTTCTGGAGTCGTGTTATTTCGTTGCATAGAACATCAGGCAGGCGAGCGGGCGGCTGCCGCCCGCCATGGGGGGCACCAGGGGGAGTGCCGCCGGCGCGTGGAGGCGGCAGGGCGTGGGCGGCGCGTGGCTGTACGCTGGCAAGCCCCCTCCTCGGGCTGCCTCCCCCCCGGGGAACCCCCTCCTGGCAAGGCAAGCAGGCTTTGGCCACCGGCTGCCGCGCCGTCCGTCCCTGCGTCCCTGCAAAATGGCTTGAGAAGGACTTGGATTGCACAGTAAGAGGAAGGATACTGCCGGAGGCAAAGCTCTCCTGATCTTGTTCCACGGGTTTTGTGCTCTTTTGTAGCCTCCTGCACTCTATTGCTTCTACAGACGACAGCCCATGTGCTAACTCATCGCACAAAGCAAAGAGGGAAGAGGATTTGGTATAAAGTTTAAAAAAAAAAACAAAAAACAAACCCCAAACCAAAATAATATGAACCCAGAGAAACTGAGAAAAAAGGAACCCCCCCCGCCGACGACGCCCCGTGCCCCCCCCGGTGCGGATGAGGTATACACAGAAATCAAAGTGGGATGATTAAGGCTGTTCTTGAAAGAAAAGGGGTGCCCGGCAGCGGGCGCGCTGGCTGCGTGGCAAGGGCGAGCGCAGCCCTTTCAATGCTTCCAATGGCTTCGGGGCGGCACCGCGTGCCGGGACATGCACCCGGCCGGCGGCCTCGTCGGCAAAGGCCAGCCGCGCCGCCTGTCAGAGTCCTATGGCCTCGTATTTCGGTAGTGAAACAGTGTTAGGTCCTAGCTGACACGCTCCAGGGGCTCCCTGTCGGGGCCAGGAGCGGGCCGCAGTGCAGGGGACGCGGGGACGGCCCCGGCGGTGCAGACGGGGTCGGGAAGGAGGAGTGGTGCCCGTGGCGCCCAGCCCTCGGCTCGCGGGGGGAAAACCTATGAAGAGGCCAGAGCTGGGGTTCGGAAGGAGCAACTCTGCGTATAATCTTGAGAAAGGGCTGCGGCCACCTATGGGGCCTGACCCGACAGTCCGGATCAGGCCCATCCCCTCAGGGCGGCCGCCGGGGCTTGCCGCATGCCGCGCTGGAGCTGCTCGCCAGGCGTGGGGGTCACCCGCCCCGGGGCGTCTGCCAGGCCCCCGCTCGGCCGCCGTTTGGTCCAGCATCCAGGGATCGCCCTGCTTTCAAAAGCTTGCAAGAGACAGAGAGAGAGGTGTTAGCCTGAGCGGCGACGTCCCCACAAAGGGGACCCTGCCGAGCGGCAGTGCCAGCCCGAGCAAACGGGCGGCGGCAAGCCAAGAGGTGCTGCCGGCAGAGCAGCTGCTGCCGCCCCCGCGCTGGACAGGCTCCCGGTGCAGAGCTTGGGCTGCCCAAACCTTCCCTGCAAACCCGAGGTCTGCACCAGCATCCGCACGGCATTGGCACATGAGGCACTGCCAAGACCGGGGAACAAGGCCAAGCCCCCACACCTTGGCTTGGCGCCGGTGCTCGGGCATGAGGATGGGGATGAATGGCCCAGAGTGAAGGGGATGGGGCTGCACCGTGTCCTTCTCATCCTGGGGGCTGGGAACGTCACGGGGCAGGGCTCACTGGGTGCCAAGGGAGACGGCGGTGCCACGGGAGCCCAGGGGATGGCATGGCAGAGGGGCTGATGTGACGGAGGAGGCTGATGTGATGGAGGGACTGGTGCAATGGAGGGGTCGGGGGTGTGGCTGTGCCCCCGACACTCACCGTTATACTCAGAGTCTGGCGCCGCGTGCTGAATTCACTGGGTTCTTCATAGGTTTTTCCACTGCAACGACTCGATCTCCACTCACTTCCCAAACTCCTGTGGCGGGAGGGAGTGGGAAGGCATCAGGCACAGCTGGGGCAGGGAGAGCCCACGGCGCAGCACGTGGCACCAGCTGCACTCACCTTGTGCCGTTCTCTCACCAGAACGAAGTGAACTTCTTGCCAAAAGCTGACACCGCTGCGGGGAAGCAGGGAGAGGAGTCAGCATGGTGCAGCCGCCTCGGTCACCCACCTCCCTGGCCCCTAAACCGCTGCTTTTGCCCCAAACTGTGGGAGCACCACATCCTGCTGGCTGCTCCCGGCCACTCCCCGTGGCACCCGACCCCATCTCAGTGCAGAAGAGCATCACCGCCCCATCCCCGTCCCAGGGAGCAGCCCTCACCTTCAGTCAGTTTGCCTGCTTGTTCCGCTGCCCCCCCCGGCAGGATTTTGGAGAAAACGCTCTCTCCTTCCACCCCCGGCTGCCCTGTGGCTGTGCCAGTGGGACCACGCGGCCCAGCCGCCCTCGGACCGGCCTTGCTGTCTGCTGGGGGACAAACGAAGGCACTGTTAGCAGGAGACAGGCCCGGCCCCGGGGGCTCAGCTGAGCCCCGCAGGTGCCAGGCAGTCGGCGTGGTGGGGACAGCACTGTGCCACCGAGCCCACTGACCTGCTGCTCCCAGGGGCTGTGCTGCGGGTGCTCTCCCTGGCTGCTGTGGCACTTTCGCTGCGGGTTTGGATGTGTCCATCTGTTCTGCTTTCGGCTGGAACAGGGAAAATAGCTCTCAGGGCTCACCCTCCCGGCAGAGCATCCTCTGCATGTGGCCCAGGCCAGGAGGTGACACTGAAACCCCCAAGCACTGTGGGAAAATGGCCCTGCAGCCTCAAAAGTGGCAGGGAGGGATCCAGGGCACAGGGATGTCCCCTCCCAGGTCACCTTGAGGGGATGGCTGCTCTGGCAGTGCCGAGGGGCAGCCGTGGTGGACACACAGGTGGGATATGCCTTTCCCAAAGGCTCCCATCCCCAACCCTTCCCCGGCTAGCCCTTGGCCATGGCCGGCTGGGCTGGTCCCAGGCAGAGCCACAGGGCAGGGAGGCAGCTGAGCCGGCCAGGCTCCTACTTACCGCCGGCACTGGGTGCCCACCCAGCTGTGTGTGGAGCGCGGCTGGCATCTTCCCCGTCGCCTGGGCTGGCCCTGGCTGCTGCTGTGGTGGCCGGGATGACAGGGGTCCCTGCGTCCTGCCCCTGGCCTCAGGCTGTGCCGAGCCTGCCAGCTGGGCAGCCTGCCGTGCCGCTGGCTGCTGCCGCGCCGGCTGCTGCACTGCCTGCTGCTGCCTGGCCGCTGGCTGCTGCGGGTGTGTGAGGGGCTCCGGCTTCGGCGCTGGGGCGGCCAGCCCGTGTGGCTGGGGGGGCTTCTGCGCCTTGGGAGTCTCGGCACCGTGGTGGTGAGCAGCAGGGCGGGATGGTGGGGCGTACTCGGAGGGGCCAGAGCTGTAGGGTGCAGGCGCGCGGGGCTCAGGCTGCTGTGCCTTCTTGGGGGCAGCTGTTGGCCCGTGGCCACGGGGCTCATGGCGGCCAGGCTCCCGCGGGTGCTGCTTGGCAGAGCGGCGTGGGGGCTCATCGCCGGCGTGCCGGGAGGTGCCGGCATGGCGCCCGTACTCCCCGTGGTGCCTGTGCTCACGGTGCTGGGGGTAGTCGTCGTGCTGCCACGGGTCCTCGTCAGGGGGCTCGTCGTAGTCGTGGTAGGTGTGCTTAACTGGGGGTCTCTTCTGCGAGGAAGAATGGCCACCGTAGTGCCTGACCCTCTCCGCCCGCGCTTCCCTGGGCTTATCAAACCAGTCTGTCTCCTCCTGACCCAAATGATAGGCTTCGGAAACCAAAAACAAACCACAGTCAATCTCTTGCTCGAGGCCACAAGGGCGGAAGCCATGCAATGAGAGGCAAGCAGTGGGCACGCGTGCGGGGGAGAGCCCGCGCTGGTGGGGACGGGACGCGGCGCAGCACGGCGCGGCAGGGCACCGCATGGGCCCGGCTAACACCGAACACCCGGGGTAGGGGGAGGAAGGCACGTGTCAAGCAAACTGAGGTGGTGAGAGTGTCTCTGCATACGAGCAGACAGGCATGCTGAAGGGAAGTGCCATGCTCTGGGTGGGGTGGTCACCACGGGGAGCCGTTACCTTCACTGTCCGAGACAACGCAATGGGCATCGTCCATGCCGTAGCCCTCCTCGTGCTTGTACGAGTGACTCCTTGGCACATCTTTGATGTGCTCTTGCACATCAGGCAACGAGTGGCTGGAGCAGAATTGGGAGCAGGGGTCCCCCGCCGACTGGGGGCCAGGCCCTCCCATGGCACGCGACCCCCCCACCGCCTTCCCCAGAGGGCTGACGGGGCTATCCTCTTCCAAGGGCTGCGTGCGGATGGGTGCCCGCCCACGGCTCTGGCTCATGCCGAGGGACGAGGGCTTGGAGCTGCCTTTCTGGGGGCGCTCTGGGCCCTCCCGCTCGTAGGACTTGCTCCGGCTGCCTGCCTCCCGGCTGGAGGACTTTTCCACCCCATAGCCAGAGGAGCGGGTTCTGCTGCTGGCAGAGTAGACTCGCTCCTCCTCGTCCACCAGATCACGACTGGAGACACCGTAGTACTTCTGTTGCTCATAGACGTTCTTCTTCAGGCCGTAGGTGATCTCCTCCTGCAGCTTCTTGGCCCTGGAGGCCACATTGCTGCTGCCAACCGAGGTTGTCGCCGTGTAGGAGGCTAGGTCTGACTCCACATCTTTGGCTTCTTCGATGGGGGAGAACTTGGAGATCTTTTGCTCCATGCCCTGCTTCCTGTGCTTGCTGCGTTTTGAGGAGACGACGGCGGGTGCCAGGTTCTTGGATGAATGCTTCGACAGTGCTGCACTGGAGCCGTGCTTGTCCACCCGTGAGGAGTGTCGGTACTCGCCATCCCCGTAGTAGTAGGACGAGCCGGCGGAGCTCCCTGACACCCTGCCATTGCTCTCCATGCCCCGGTGGTAGCTGTTTTTCCCTTGATGGTCAGGGCCATGGTGGTCATAGACATCCTCCTCAGACTCCTCCTCGGCTTTGGTGTAGCAGCAGGGCCGGCCAGAGCCCTCGGCGTCCCCCAGCTCGCTCTTCTCTCTCCCATGGCGGCTGTCGGCACCCGTGCCTGCTGGCTCTGCTTTCTGCCCCTCCACTGCTGGACTCTCCTTGGTGAGCTCGCTGATGTCCTCAATCATCACGTAGTTACGGGGGATGTTCTGCTCCAGGCTGGTGTAGAGGGACTCGGAGGAGAAGCTGGCTGAAGGGCCCTGTGCTGCGCTGACTCTCTCAGATGGCCGGGCCTCGGGCACCTTGTACTGCTCATAGCCACTGCTCACCGTTGCGGCGCTGAAGGTGACATCGGGGACGGCAGAAGAGCTGGTGGTCACACCGATGACCTCGTAGTTGGTGGGGATCTTCTGCTCCAGGTCAGCCAGCGAGGTCTGCCGTGGCTTCTGGTGCCCACTGGCCATCTCGACTGGGCTCTGGAAGAGGGCAGGCTGTGCCGCTGGCATGGTGGCCACCCCGGCGAAGGCGCTCGGGGCTTGGTAGGGGTTTTGGGGCCGGAAGGCTGTCTGGCCTGGGGTGCCCAGCTCCGGGTAGGCGGTGCTGGGGGCCGGGAAGGCGCCGGGTGAGGCAAAGGCGGGCAGTGGGGCCGCTGGCAAGCCATCCTGTGAGGTGCTGGCTGCGGGGTACTGGGGGGGCTGCAGGCGCGCTGGCGGGAAGGCAGTGGGGCCCTGTGGGGCAGGGTACGGGTAGGCGCCGTAGGAGGCAGTGGCAGTGGCGAAATCGGGGTACTGCCCGGTGGGCACGGGGCACAGGCCGGTGCCGTCGTAGGCAGCGAGGCGCAGGCTGTGCAGCTCACTGTCAGACAGGTAGTCGCGGCGGTCCCCGGGGCAGCGCAAGTAGGGGTGGTCCCGCCCGCCCCCCCGGTCCTTCAGCAGTGACTCCTTGCGCTGGGTGATGCCCAGCTCCAGGTACTTCAGCTTGGCGTCGATCTCCTTCTCCTCCTCGTCCAGCTCCGCCTGCTTCTTCCGCAGCTTGGTGGCCTCATGCTCCACCAGCTTCAGGTCGCGGTCCAGCTCCTTCAGCAGGCTGGCCTTGGTGACCGGCGCAGTGGCCTTGGGGGCTAGGCTGCTCAAATAGAGCTGGGGGGCAGCTGGGCTGGCCAGCGGGACGTGGGGCTCCTCAGGCGGTGGGCTGGGCAGCGTCCGCTTCACCTTGCGTGCCAGCGGACTCGACTGCAGCCCCCCCACCTGCAAAGCCAAGGAACATCTGGTCAGGGGTGCGGGCAGGTGTCCCCGTGTCCTCCCCGACCGTCACGGAGCTCATCCCGTGCCCTGGGGTTGCGGCGAAGCAGCCTGCTGTGCACGTGTCCCCCCATGCACTGAGGAAGCAGCATTTATGTAAAAGCACAATAAATAGGATGGAAGTAACAGGCAGGGCGCTTTCCGTGAGTAATTACTGGGGGTGGCAGCCGGCCGAGCGCTAGGCCGGCTGCGTGTGCGCTGCTGCCTGCCACAAAAACTGCTCTCCGTCCTCAGGGACTTGGCAGCGGGGCTCAGGGGAGTGGCTGGGGGCTGCTGCTGCCCTGGGAATTGCCCCGGGGCTCTTTGCGGGGTGCTTGGCAGCCCAAGGCAACTGTGGTGAGTGGGGGCAAAGGTGGGAGCAAGAGCCACCGCAACCTGAAATGGAGCCTGGCATGGCACCTGCTCCTCGGGAGAGGAGGGGGATGTGACTGGGGACAGCCCTGATCCTGCCACCCAGCAGCAGCTCTTGCCCGCTGATGGGCTCATGCAGCCGGTGGAGCTCCAGGGCCTCCTGCCGGCTCCTGGCTTTGGTGCACGTCTGTGCCCGCCGGCTGCCATCAGCTGCTGTGGGAAGCCAGACTTTTAAAATATTAATTGCCGCAGTGTTAATGAAACCGAAATGTCTCAAGGTGCCTCCTGGGGTTGTTCCCTGAGGGAAAGGTTGTTCCCCGTGCTGACGTACCTGGGTGCCGGGGAGCAGCGGGTGCTGGTAGAGGGAGAACCTCTCCTTGCCGGCCTCCTCGGCGGTGGGGCTGATGGGCTTGGGGTCAGAGAGGGAACGCTGCATGGTCTTGATGGGGCGCGGCAGCGTCTGCTGGCGCTGAGCCGAGTCAGCGGTGAAGTGCTTCTGTGGGGGGACGTGAGCTTTGTTCAGCCGCTCGCTGGTGGCAAAGGAGGACTCCAGGAGGCGGTGTGGGGAGAGGGGGGAGACGGGTGAGTAGAGGACCTGGGGAGAGCGGGGCGGCTGGCGGGTCACCAGCTGGGAGAGGGACTCAGCCGGCATATGGGACTGGTAGCCGATTTCCAGGGGATCTGGCTTCTTCTTCTCGAACTTGCCCAGGGTCTGCTGCCGGACGGCGTGGGGGTCCAGGGGGCTTGTGCTCACCATCTGGATGTTGGTGGAGTAGGGCGGGATGGTGGTGGGCACCGTCAGCTGGGGGACCACGACACCAGGCTGGGGGGCAGGCTCCGGCTCTGTCTGGCAGGCCAGGCTCTCACCCCGCTGCGTCTTCTCTGGGGCTGAGATGTACTTGACGATCTCCACTCGGGGGTCATGGGTGGTGATGTGGATGGAGGGGGAGACGCGGAGGAGCTGGTCAGGCTCTGTCTGGACCGAGCAGTCACTGATGGTCTGGATGCCCACGCTGGCCGTGCTGCGGGCTGCCCCCTCCAGCTTGCCCTCAGCACCAGCCTCGGTGTGCCGCGAGGGCCGGGAGCGCCGGCGGCGCACAGGCTGCTCCCACTCTCCACTGTCCTCCTCATCTGTCTGCACACTGCAGTCGGCGCTGCGCCGCGTCCGCCGCCGCCGCGACAGCAGGTACCGCTCCTCGCCATCCTCCTCGTCCGTCTGCACGCTGCTGTCTGCCGTCTTCCTTGCCGTGAAGGCCTCCCGTGCTGCCTCCTTCTCGTAGGCATCCCGCAGCCGCGGCATCGAGTTCCTCTTCTTGATGCCCCGGCTGGGCTCCCAGGGCTCCTCGGCTTGCAGCGACATGTCCGAGGCTGAGCTGCTGAGCGGCCGCTGTGGCATGGCACAGCGGGGGCCAGTGGGCCCCTCTGGCAGCGCCTCGCCCGGCGGGGGCCACACTTGCCCATTGTGCAGCGGGCCCCGTGGTGCCTCGGCGGGCCCCTCAGGCGGGCGGGCAGCTGGCTCGGTGGGCGCGGGGAAGGCGCTCTTCTGCCGCTTCTGCTCCTCCAGCTGTTGCTGCAGCTGATGCTGGAGCTGGTGGATGTGCTCGAGCTGGAGGCGCTGCTGGGCAAGCTGCTCCCGCTGCAGTGCCAGCTGCGCGTGCCGCTCCTCCTGCTGCTGCTGCAGCACCTGCTGCTTGATGCACTGCAGCTCCTGCAGCTCCCGCTGCACCAGCAGCTGCTCCTTCTCCCGGTGCCGCTGCAGCTCCGCACGCTCCCGTTCCAGCTCCTCCTGCAGCCGCAGCTGCCGCAGCTTCTCCAGCTCCACACGCTCCCGCTCTAGCTGCAGCACGTGCTCCTGCTGCTTGCGCTGCCGTTCCTCCTCCCGCTCCCGCTCCTCCCGCTGAGTCCCGTCCAGCAGTGGCTTGGGCACCGTGGCTGCCTGCCCACCCTCCTTGCCAGCTGCTGGTGCTGCTGGCCCCTCAGCACGGGGAGCAGCCCCCACCGGCTCTGCTCTCTGCAAGCCGCTGGTGGGGGCGGCGGGGGCTTTGGGAGCAGGACCAGCACCTGCTGCCGGCGGCGCTGTGCTGACAGGCTTGCCCAGGTAGACGGGCGTCTCCATCAGCGAGGCTGCTGGGGCCGGCCGGCCAGGGGCCGGGTAGCGGTAGAGGCCCTGTGCCGCCAGTGGGACACGGGGGGCAACGACCGGCAGCCTGGCCAGGCTGGCCAGCGGGACTGCTGCCACACCGCCCGGGCCGTAGGGTCTGTACAGCCCGCGCAGCATGGGCCGCAGCACCGAGGCCGGCTGGGTGGTGATGGGCAGCGTGGAGGCGATGGGTGTGTTGATGGTGGAGTAGATCATGCCGTCGGCGGCCCGCACGGTGGCGGTGGAAGGGAACATCTGCCGGATGGTGCCCAGGCGGACGCCAGGGACATTGTACTGTGCCAGGCTGCCGAAGCCCTGACGTGCCTCAGGGAAGGTGGGGTTGTACATCCCGCCGGGTTTGGGGGGCACAGGACCCTGCTGCTGAGCTGCCAGCCCCCCTGTGCCCCCCGGCCCAGCGCCGGGGCCGTAGGGCAGCAGGTCCGGGCCGTTGGTGTGCCGGCCCCCATACTGGTCCATGGAGTTGAGGGCAGCGCACATGCGGCTGATCTCGCGCGCTGTGGTGGCACTGTAGTGGGCCAGGCTGGACTCCTGAAAGCTGGCCAGGTCCCCCCGGGGTGAGAAGCGGTAGTCAGAGTAGATGTTGGAGGCCGAGCTGTACCTCCGCATGGGGAGTGGGTGGCCCAGCATCTCTGCTGGCTGGCGGAGATCAGAGAAGGAACCATACTGCAGCCCCTGGCCCAGGTACCCCCCCTCGGCAAAGCCCACACTGTAGGAGTGCTTCATGGTGCTGAGGTCCACAGCGGCATCACCCGCTGGGGAAGGGAAGGGCTGGTCCCCCTTCATGGGGTAGTAGCTCATCCCAATTTCGGAGAGGTTCGTGTCTGACATGGAGGAGTAGAGCCGGCCAAAGGTGCTGGCGGGGTAAAACTTCTGCTCCTCATAAAGCGTGGGTGCTGGGGCTGGCTGCTCCCGGTAGGGGAAGGTCTCCGGCAGCTCTGGCTCTCTGCTGCTGTAGAGGGGCCCGCTGGCTTTCCGTCCGGGTGCCGCCACCTCCCCTGCTTTCTTCTCCGGCATCTTGGAGGTGGGGTTGAAAGCGCCAGTGCAGCTGCCACCGAAGGGGAACTTGTAGACCACGTCGCAGCAGGCCACCTGGCTCTCCGGCTTCACACCCGTGAGGTCCAGCACGTTGGCCGGTGGCTCCTCCTTCAGCACCTTGGTCACTGGGCCAGCTGCTGCCTCCTCCACCTGCACCATCATCACCTGGGACTTCTTGCCGCCCAGGGCGAGGAGAGGGCTCTGGCTCTTCAGCTCCACTGGCACCGCTCGGTACAGCTCTGAGCCTGGCTCCGGCAGGAAGGGCTGCGGGAGGCTGACAACATTCTGTGCCCCGCCAGTCTGTGTGATGAGCACGTCCTTTTTCACCATCTGGCCCGGCACGCCATACCTCGCAAACTTGGTCTGGGGGGCAGCGGTGGGCTCGGGCTTGCTGCTGGCCGCCCCGCTAGCTCTGACAGCGGCTGTCTGGATGCCCTGCTCTACCTGCTTCACTTGCGCCAAGCACACCGGGCTCCCAGTCCCCTGCCCAAAGTCTACCCGGCTCTGGAAAGGGTCTCCATAGACCACAGGCTGTTTGGACTGTGAGAGGAGCATGGGGGAGGCAATGGCCAGGCCGGCAGTGCTGGCTGCCGCGATGATGGCGTGGGGCTGCTCCTGGGCATTGAGGTTGATGATTAAGGGCTGGATGGCCGTGGACTGCCGGCTCGGGATGTGGTCCAAGGTCAGGCAGTACTTCCTGGCCTCGGTGGCCAAGGAGGTGAGATCCATGCCTTGGTCTGTTATGATGATGGGGGCAGACTTCAGTGCCGTCCGTAAATCCACGGCGTTAGTGCTCGGTGCCTTGGGCCCTGGCTCAACCCGGGACGTGCCGGGGATGGAGGAGATGCGGCAGAGGGAGATGTTTTCTGCAGGGAGCGCTCCCCAGCCATACAGCCCCGCGATGCCATCAGTGGTTGAAGTCACAGTGGATGCCTTCTGGGTGTGCTCCTTCACCGGCTGCGCCCTGATGTAGGCACCCGGCGGCTGCTCTGGCTCCGGTGCCTGGCTGTAGCCGTGTGCTGGCAGCTGCCGGCTTGGCCTGGTGGGGGATGAGGTGGGGGACGTTGAGGAGCCGGAGCTGGCTGGCTTGGTTTGGCTGGCCGCATCGGCCGCCAGCGTGATCAGCATAAAAGGAGCATCCTGTGAGGAGGGCTGCCGGGCCAGGCGCGGTGAGCCCGCCCGGTGCGGCGTCTGTGTCCCCTGCGCCACCATGGGGGAAGAGGCGATGGGGCCAGCAGCGGCAGAACCCTCGTAGGGGAGGAGGGGGCTCTGCGTCTGTGTGGAAAACTCTGCCGTGGCCTTTGCGGCGCGGGTGGGACTCTGTGTGGGGGAGGAGGGCGAGAGCGGAGGGCTGGTGCTCTTGAAGAAGGGATAAGTCTTGGGCGGCGGAGGCTTGCTGTCGCTCGTGGCCGGGAGCTTCTCCCTGGTCGTCTGCACACTGATTTCCACTGCCGCCTTGCTTCTGCTGGGCTCCTCTGTCTGCGAGCCGTAGCTGATGGTGCTCTTCACTGGACCATAGCTTCTGAAAGCTGCTGATGGGGCCTCCGGAGCTGAGGAGCTGTAGCTCCGTGGCACACTCCCAGGGACGCTCACTGCCACCGTCGTTGTCACCGTGCTGGTGCCCTTGCTGTAGGCATAAGGAGTGGCGGCAGTCTTGGACGCTGGGCTGGGCGCTACCGGGGCGCTCTGGAGCTTGGCCAGGTCTTGCCCCTCTTTCGCAAAATGCTGGGTGACCCGGACATCAGGAATGGCCTTGCCTGCACTGCCATCAGAGGGGGCAAAGGAGACGGGAGCGGAGAGCTGTGTGGGGCTGGTGCCGGGGGTGAGCGGACTGCCGTTCTGCTTCATCAGGTCAGCATAGGCGCTCTCGGCATTGAGGAAGTGCTTCTCCTGGTATGCCTCCTCCTGCCCCTTTGCCTTCTCTCCCTGCTCAAGGGCCAGGTCAAAGGAGGAGGACTGGTGCATCCTGGAGATGCTCTGTGAGGTCTGCAGGATCTCCTCGTACACCGCTCCTGCCTTTGGCAGGGCACTTGGATAGCCGGGCTGGGATGGGTGTGCAGGACCACCGTCATACTGGTACTCCTCGGTGTACTGGTACTCGAAGCCGTTCTGGCCCTCGGTGCTGTGGTAGCCAACCTGCTGGTAGGCACTGCTGTAGGAAATGGCTGGCTGGGCCTGCTGGACCTGCTGCTTCTGCATCATCTCCGCCTTCCTCATCATCTCCTCGTAGGCTTCCTCGGCACTCTTGAGGGGCTTGCTGGTAGGCTGGCTGGGGCCGCTCTCCCCCTTCTCTGTCGGGGAGTACAGCGACATGAAGGTGGGCAGGTTGTACTCACTGCCTGATTTGTACAGCTTGGAGGCCACGGCGTCGAAACTCTCAGCCTCCGAGTCAATGGAGGGTGAATACTCAGAGCAGGAGGAGCGGTGTAGCTCCTCCATCTCTGCCGCCTGCCGCAGCTCCTCGGTGGGGGAGGCGTCCTCGATGGGGGAGAGGTTGCTGGGAGGGGTTTTGGAGCGCTCCCTCCTCCGCTGGGCCCTCAGCTCCTCCTTGTCACGCTTGGTCTTACGTGCAGTGCTCCGGATGCGCTGCTGCTCCACCTCCCGCATCTTCTCCTGCTCCCGCAGCAGCTCCTCTTCTTCCCGCAGCTCCTCCTCCTCAGATGAGTCCTCAATGGTGGGCAGCAAGGGGCCGTGTGAGCGGTGGCGAGCCTTCCTCTGCTGCTTCACCTCCTCCAGCCGCTGCCGGCGGCTGGGGCTGCTGTCACTGTCCTCCTCCAGGGAGGAGATGGAGGTGGGCGAGGTGCCCGAGGTGTAGCTGGGCGTTGTGGCCGGCAGAGTAGAAGAGTACTCACCCCGGGAGCGCTCCTCGGGGGAGCCCGTCAGGCTCTCCATCTCCAGCTCGGGCTCCCGGTCCAGGCTGGTGTCCGCCTCCTGGCCCATCTCCATCTCCCGGCCATAGCCAGTCGTGCTGTTCAGCTCGATGGTCTTAAAGCGCCGCAGCCCACCCTGGGCCGTGCTCAAGTCGTCACCCTCTGCCACCTCCAGTTCCTTCCTCTCCTCCTTGTACAGGCTGCCGGAGCCGTGTGGCAGGCGCCGCTTGGTCGACGCTGGCTCTTTGCCCTTCTCTGCCTCGGCCTTCTGCCCAGCTTTGGGGACACCATACTTGGCACGCCTGTAGCCCTCCTCCTCCTCCTCTTCCTCCAGGTTGTCCTCTTCTGCGCTCATCTCCAGGATCTGCCTCCGCATGAACTCCTCATCGCTCACCTCTGCCTCCCGGCCCTTAGGCTGGGGGGGCACTGGGGAGAAGCCCCCCTCGCTGCTGTCCTCCACATAGTCGTGCCGCAGCTTGCTGCCAAACTCGTCTGAGGACTCCGCACTCTCCCGCCGCTCCCGCTGGTTCTCCCACTCCAGTGAGTCCTCGTCCTCCTCTAGGATATCCTCCAGCTCCTCGTCTGAGTCAAAGGCTTCCGGGGTGATGGAGAGGTACCGTGGCCGCTGCCGCTGCCGCTGTTCCTCCTGTGGCTCCTTGCTGCGCTCAGCGGGCTCCGGCGGGGCACCCCGACCTTCCAGGAGGGGCCTCATGCTGCTCTCCAGCTTGGTGAGCTCGGAGGGGCTGGGGGGGCTCTGCCCAGCCAGCCCGGTGCCACTCAGCTTCTCCTCCTCCTGCTGCACCAGGCCGGTGATCTCGCTCTGTGAGCTGGAGATGCCGTCGGAGGAGTAGCCAGTGTCGCTCAGGCTCTGGGGGCTGCGGGACAGGTCCGGGGGGTAAGGCTTGCTCCCGTCCTGCGGGCAACGGAGAGCACAGCGTCAGACCCGGACAGCTCCAGAGCTGCTCCCCCCAATTCCCCCCAAATCCTCCCCTGGGAAGCATGCAGAAGGTCTGGGCAATGTTGGGAGCCAGCCCAGCATGAAGGCTGGGGGCCACCCTATGTCCCCCCCAATGGCTCGTCAGCAATTTGTCTGCATGCTAATGAAGGCAGGTGACAGAGCATGATGCAAGCAGGGAATGGCACGGCAAACGTCCTCAGGGGCACAGGCATTGTGGGACTCATAAACATGTTTAAAAAACCGGGCGCCACCAGCATTATCTCCCTGATAACTAACATGAGAAGGCTGTCTAATAGCAATATCAATTTTTTTACTTAGAGATCCAGCGGTGGCCGAGCCTGGCTGTAAGCCTCGGGGTACCGGTGGCTGTGCACCCTTCCCTGGGGAAGGGGTGCAAAGCAGAGCTGCCTGCCACTCTCCCCAGGCAGGCAGGCAGGCAGGCGGGCAGCTGCCAGCACAGGGAGAGGCGAGAGCGCTGGTAATGGGGGCGTCTGGGGAAGGGGCAGCCCTTGCGCCCCAGTGCCCAGCCAGGCTGGCATGGTGGCACCAAGAGGACAGGAGCTTTGCTGGTGGCAGCCACAGGGGACAGCTGTCTTTTAATGAACTTTAATTTCCCTGCCTGACAGCCCTGCAAAGCAGCCTTCAGAAGCAGGGCAGCCCCCAGGATCCTTGTTAGATGCCAGCAGAAATAAACAGGCTGTTTTAATTGATATTACAATTAGGCAGCGTAGGGCAAGCTGCAGGGAAAGCATCATCGCACCTGGCCCCGATGCTACCGGCAGGGCCCGTCACCCCACCAGCATAGAGGCACTATGGATCTTGTTTGATTTTGGAAGGGCCGGGAATCTCTTCCCCTGGGGGCTGCACATCGGCATGGCAAGGAGCTGTCCCCTCCCGGGGTGTTGGGGACCTTCTGCCACATCCCCTGCCCGCAGGGGGCTGTGCTGGCTGCTGCTGGGATGGTTGCTTGTGAGGGAAAACCATCCCAATGAAGCCAAATGTTTCTCCAAATTATACTGATTTTTAAAAAAGGTGGGACAAGGAGCTTGAAAAATGCCCACTGCTGCAACATGAAATGTTGTGAAACGAGCTTTCCATTTAACGACAAATTCGACTGCCCTTACATTATTTTAAAACAAATCCAAAGGCCAAAGTCGACCTGAACTATTGCATTATGCCCAAATTGATGTGATCCTAATAAAAGAGAAGGCAAATACCAGCATGCTGCTATAGAGCACGTGAAGTTCCTAAGTGGTTTGGAAATGCTGAGACAGCAGCGTTTAAGCTCACCATTTCCCAGAAGGCTGTTTCCTGAGGCAAATGGGTCTGGCGACGTGGTTTCTGCTCTGACTTGGAATAAACCCCCCTGTTTCTGAGCACGGCTGCCAGCAGAGGCACAGCTCAGCACCATTCCAGCCCTGGGCAGGATGCGGTCCCCAGGGATGCTTGGAGCCAGACGCGCCCCTAGAGCTCACCTCCTGCTCCTTCGCACGCGGTGCCTCGGCAGGTGCTCGGCTCTCCTTGCTCTCCACCTCTGGTTTGGGGGTCATGCTCTTCCCCTTCAGCACAGTGCTCTCAGGAGCTCTGGAAGGCTCCGGGGCAGCTTTGGGCAGTGGTTTTTCCTCTGCTGGCACCGGGGGCTTCTTCTCCGCTGGGGCAGGGCTCGGGGCCCTGCTCTGCTCAGCAGCCCGGAGGCTCCTTGCAGGCAAGGGCTGCCGCTCAGGGGGTGCTGCCGGCTCGGTGGGCGCTGGCGCGGGTGCTCTCTGCTGCTGGCTGGCAGCTGGTGGCTGGTGCCGTGGGGAGCCAGTGGGCGGTTGCTTCGGGGCAGGCAGCGGCATCGGGGCAGGGTCGCCAAGGCTGCCTTCGAGCAGCCGCTGAGTTTGGCAGTTCAAGCACAACCATTCGTTCTTCTGTAAAACACAGAAAGGAAAAGTTCTGTTGAAACTCTGGGAGCTTCACCCCAGCAGGGACCTCACTGAGAAGTTCAGCTGATGGGAAACATGGCGATGGTGCAAAGGACTCAGTCCGCCCAAACCAAATAACCAGCTTCAGAGAGGCCAGGCTGTGAGCGGGCAAGTGCCGAAATGCCGGTGTGGCTGCGGAAGAGTGTGCGGTGCTGGAGCCATATCCTACAAACCATCTAGAGGAAGAGAACGACCATCCAGCTTAAACCTCCCCCTACCCTCGTTCAGACCTCAGTGATGTTCAGCCAGAAGGACCATGGCTATGACACAAGGATTTCACACTCTCCCCCATGACACCTCAGCATCACCAGCTCTTTTCATCTCCAGTCTTGCCCGTATTTTGGTTTTAAATGAGGTTAAACAATGAAGGCAGATTACTGCTGTAGCTTAACACTTCTTAGGCTCCATACAGTTTCTTTCTCACTCTGATTTGTTTTTCTCGACACAATAAAGGTTTAAGAGCATAATCATAATACTTAAGGATCTTTTTTTTCTAGGTTATCAGAAAATATTGGGGACACAAGTACGCAAAAATTTCCCAAAGATATTACCCAAAGTACACGCTGTGTGGGAAGAGAACAAGACAATCTCATCTAGTGAAATTCTCAGCAAGAGCTATCATTTTATGGCCTGGAAAAAGCAGCTTGCAAGCAGGGCTGTGAGTGGCAGAGAGCCTGTGGGGCTACGGCAGGGGTTCTCCATTTTCTCTTCCTGGCTTTTCTTTTGGCATCACGGGGGGTGTCCCGTGCCGGGGAGACCCTGCCGACCATCCAGCACCCTGCGCTTCAGTCTGAACCCCCATGGCAAATCACTGTGCTGCTACAGCCTCGGATGGCAGAAAACCAGCAGAGGGATAACTGAATTTTCCCGAGCCGTGGGAGAGCCCCCAGCCCCATCAGCAGCCAGCGCTGCGCGGAACCAGGGGTACACTGCGAGCACAGGCTGTGCCGCAGCAGCCAGCGCAGCACTTGCCATCGCATTCTGGTGCTTGCTGCAGTGAATGCCTCCAGCAGCAGCAGCTGCAAGCTGCCCAGCTCCTTCACACGCACGGGGCGGGGGCAAGAAATCCTGCCCATGGCAGCTGCAGGGAGATGGAGCAAAGCTGCCCGCACCCAGTGGAAGCATTCCTGGCAAACCTCTCCGAGCTCTCAGTCCCCATCTTTGAGAGACCTCTGCAGCCCCACCAACACCCGTCACTGACACCCATCACACTGCTGGATGATAAAAACCCAGGGCTCAGTGAAGATGCTGCGTCTGAGGCCTCTCCCAGCCCCATGCTAGCACCCCACACTCTGGCAGTGACAAACGACCCGTCCCTCTCCCACGGTCCTACAGCCTTGTCAGCTCAGTGTTTGGTTACCCCGCAGGCCCTCTGCTCCCTCTCAGAGGGATCGGCTCTGGAGCAGCTCCCCCTTATGTATAACTTGGCCGCGGGCATTTCCCAGGTAACGTGGCCAACAGGATTAAGCCACCCATGAGAAAAATGCAAACATTCGATGACTGGCTGATTTGCTAACGGCTTGTGAATCCCCATTGAGATTAACCAGATTCTATGAAGATAATAATAATTAGGCTGTATTTAGTGCTTTACATATCCAAACCGTTGGGTACCCAGGAAGTAAGGGTGCCCCTCGCCTGGGCAGTAAGCTGGTAAGGGGCTTACAGCAAAGGCACGGCGGTGCCTGTCTGAGTCTCCGTGCTTAAAAGATGCTGAAAACCATGGCCCTGATCAGGACAGGGATGGGGGCTTGCTCGACGCTGAGGTTTGCTGCCCGAGGACGCACTGCGGCAGCAGGCACGGGGGTGTTAACTGCACGGAACGCAGGTGATGGGGAGCTGGGACCGGTGAGCACTGCAGTGCACGGGGAAGACCAGCAGTGCACGGGCAATACTGCTGGGATGCAGAGTGAGCTCCAGGCGAAGGAAAGCATCAATAATTAAAGAGAGGGATGAAACCAAAGTGCACCTGAGATGCTGTCTTAAATGAAGAGGCGCTGGCACGGCGGGACGTGCTGGAAACTGGCCAGCTGGGCAGGCAGGGGGGCGAAGGTGCCGGGGGGGCTTCCCCACCCAGCCAGGCTATCAGCTTACACACCTGGGAGGGTCACAACCCTGACCCCTCGGGCTCCCAGCCTTCCTCGCCCCCAAACCACCGGGATTTGCAGAGGAGTTATGGAAGAAGTTGGTTCCTGGAGAGAGAAACGGTGCTTCTGTGGTCATTAGGGGCAGGATGGAGCCCAGGGTGCAGGGCAGCCCTAGCTGGCATCCAAGAGCAAGCGGCTTTGCTCAAGGCGTCACATCCAAGTAGTAATGACTATCCTGGTTATTAATTGCGTGCCATGCAAGCGGCATTGGGAAACGCAGGATGCAGCCGCAGTTCCCGAAGGCTCCACTGAAGGGGTGGCGATTGCCATGCTGATGGCTGCCTGCGCTCCCCTCAGGGGGTGAGGGAGGATTTGCAGCAGCCCTGCTTGCAGGGGAGCCCCGAGGGCTGCTGCCGCAATGCCCCAGGACGTTACAGGGCAATACATTGGGACAGGGCAAGGGATCGGTGAGCATTGGGGGTCCGCGTGCGTGGGGGGTGCACCCGGCCTCCCCCAAGCTCTGGCATCTGCTGGCAGGTGGCCACAGCCACGCTCACCAATCTCCGCCGGGTTTTACCCTGCAATTGTTTTAATTTACTAATGGGCAACAACAAAACTGTAATTAACTAAAATAGAAGTCCTCCTGCATTATTTTGGTCAATGTTACCGCTTGGCAAGTTAATTAAATGCTGAATTCCCCAGCGCCACTGGGGTTTTCTTTTTTAATGACAGAGCCAGCAAGCTTCAGCATCACAGTTGTACATGAACCCCCTGTTCAGTGACTTGGAAGTCTGAGAGCCTTGTTGGGAGCCGGTGATGCCAGAGGCTTGCCAGACTTCCCCAGAGGCTTCCCAGCTTCCCTGGTTAGCTCCTGGGTACCAGTCCCACCATCCCTGTCACCCCCGAGACCCTCACTGCAACCTCTCCGGCTTCTGGGAGATGCACGGCCGTGGTCTTCATGCCGGTGCAAACCGCTCCCTGCAATATCATCCCTAGGACTCTGCCTGGTTATTTATGTACGACGGTACTATTTTCCACAACCAAAACAATATCTATTAAAATACCAGGACAAAAATCTGTACAAAATAAGATAAGCAGCATGAGGTATAAGTATCTCGCAAGCCAGATCTCATCTCCCAGCATTAAATGCGGTGAATCTCACCAGAATCTTTCATTTATTTGCTGACAAGTACTGTGCAGGGCTCGTCACTGTGACAGATGGGTGCCTGGAAAATATGGAAAACACTTCTGGTATCTGAATCAAGATCCAAATTAACAACAAGAACCTCATAAAATCACTTCTCAAGCACTCCTTTCAGCCCTGCTTTTAGGAAACCTCCCATTTAGGAGGGCTCCTGACATCCAGACACCTTCTGCACCCCCTCCTGCAGCAGAAGTGGGGGCATCTCACTGCATGATCCCATCTCCCAAGTGCTCAGCACCCTGGTGCTAAGAACACTCCAGCTCTGTCCATACTGTGGCTGGCTTTTAGTACCGTTTCAAAGGAAAGGGACCGAGTCATGCTTGATCACTGGATGCCAGGGCTGTTTTGGACAGCTTCTTGGGCCGTGCTTGGGATCTGGCTGGCAGGTTCTCCATCCTCTAAGTGCTCCTGTGCCCTTCCCTCCCCTCAGCAAAGGTGCTCTCTCTGCCAGCAGCCTCCCTGTGCAAACGCTAGTGCTCATTCATTTCGCTCCCCGGATGCCACTGCCTGAGTGCTGGCTGATGCTCTCTGCCACCCCTGTTTCAGCCCATTCCCACAGCTGAACACTCCTGAGCCCCTCCAAATCACCTCCCTGTGGCTGGAGGCACCGCACACCCCTGCCAAACCTCTTCAACCAAGTGCTGCAGTTTTAGGAGATGGCAGGGAGCGTGCCGACTCGTGGGACGCTCACCTACAGAGGGGAGGATGCACATCGCGATCCCGACCACAGCACGCTCACAAAGCACGTTTTCAACTTCGTGTGCCGTCAGCAAATAACCACGGCCCGGTTTTACCTCCGCCCCAGCCCTTATCTCTCCTAGAAGGCTGAGGCAGTGATGGGATTTGAGACGAGGGTGAGAAAACGCGCTGCGACAGTGGAAGTGCCAGAGATGAGGAGACGAGATGGAGCAAATGCAGGAGATGCTCGTTGGAGCTGTGCCTGTGGCAGGAAGAGACCAGAGAGGATTCAGCTGGCCCCAGAGACAGAAGAGGACGGAGATGAAGGGGGATGCGGAGGCAGTGGGCAGGCAGGCAGGGGCAGCCCTGGGGGCTGGGGGGGCAGGCAGGGCTGGCTGTGCATGGCCGGCAATGCATGCACTCATGTTCACACACCGCTGCGGACAGCTGTGTCTGGGACAGGGCAGGGCAGAAAGCACAGGGTGTGCTATTGCTCCGGTGGTGCCTTTTTTCCCCTAAAAACACTCTCAAAATCCTGCTCAAGCTAGATGGCAGAGCTTCCTTCACTTGTGCTTGCTAACTGCACTTATGCTGGCATATGGGTGCTGCTTCTGAAGTTTATGCATGCGTATACCTGTATCTACGTATATCTATATATCTATACATCTATTTCAAAAACCTGTAAATAAAAAAGAAGCACTAAATGCAACTCAAACACTGTTTGGCAGATAGAGTCTTGTTTCTTGAGCCCAGCTGGCCACGTGTTGATGCCTGCCCGGCCGGGGAGCGAGGGGGCCCGGCGGGCTCCCCGGGAAGTCGCTGCACATCCTTCCCGCTGCCTGGCCTGGTGGGAGGCTGCCGCATGCAGCACAACAAAAAGCCAGCACTCTCCCAGCATAAAGCCATGGGCTCCTGGGACTGTCTGCAAGGAAAGGCAGCGAGGGGACTGCACACACCTCCCACAGCCAGGTTTCCTCGGCTGCCAACTGCTCCACATTAATTGACTTCATTACCATCAACTGGGCAAGTATTAGTGCAACCACGGTTCACAGATTAGCCCAGCTGAAAATCACCACAGTTATTTCAATCCCTTGCTAAATATAGCATTTGACTAAGCAACCCAGTGATGTGTTTTCCAGCATCAGCCTATTCTTCTGTTCCCACGGCCTCTCTCAGGCTGATGGAGCCAATAGTCCCTCCCCAGCTCTCTTTTAGATGTGTGCGAGGTATTGGTAGCCTTCACACCGCAATAACGTGATTAAAAGCAGTTCAGGGTGATGGGCTCGCCAGGATGAGCTCTGCATCGCAGGGCTCGTTTTCTGCCTCCCATCTGCTCCACTTCATCCCTCCTACTTCTCTGTGCTGGGACCTCTCCTGGTTGGAAAAAAGATACAGAGAAGATGGGAGAAGCCACACGCGATAGCTGAGCGCTGGGGCTGCCAGCAGCCATGCCGGGAGGGAAGGGAAGGACATGGGCAGTGGCAGCTCCCAGTCCCTGCTCCACGGCAACTGCAGGGGAGTCACTGTGTCTCGCACCAATGCTCACTCCCCTCGTACCCAGCTGCTGGCCAAAACTACCCAGAGGGGACCCGGAGCAGGAGCAGCAGTGTCTGCCCTACCGCCCATCTCGTCTACTGGTGCCATGGAGAAGAGAAGGCAGAGTGGAGATGGGGAGCTGGACAGCAGCCAGGTGCCAAAGTGGCCATCACAGTCCTGTTCCTGCGGCACCCAGGAGCATCCTCCTCCCTCAGCTCATCCCTTCTCCTTCCCTCTTCACGTGCCTCACGCTGGGGAATTTTTTTCCTTCCCTGCTCCTGGCCACAGCAGGGATGCATCAGCCCTCCACAACACAGGCCAGGGGTCAGAGAAATAGCACCCGGGGGCATTCACAGCCTCCCACCCTGCAGTTCAATACACCACACACCCAGCGGAGGATTATTCCAGCTGAAAGTCTTTGACTGATGAGTAATAGCAATGCTCCCCTCCGCTTGCCTTCGAGGAACAGCTGTGCTCTTGCCAAGTCCAGCTTATTCCACTGCAGCAGCTGATGGCCGGGCCGGTAAATGCCACCACGGCAGGGAGAAAGTGGTGCAAGCCTCTGCAGCCATAGGGGAGCTGCAAATGTGGTTTCCACCAGCATGATCAGCCTGGACCACCTGCGGCCGCTCACCCAGCTGCAAACCCCAGGGTCAGGGCATCTGCCGCCTCAGGCAGCCCCTTCTGTGGCCGATGTGGAGATGTGCAGAAAAGTGATGGGCTTTTTGGGGCGCTGACCTGCTGACAGGGGCACACACTGCTCTGTTCTGTCTCCTAAGCTGTCCCATGGCTCCCAGCAAGGGTCCTTCCCAAATCTGGCTTGATAGAGGCTAGAGGAAAAGGCCACCAACTCTTCCATGTTATTAGGAATTGTGGTGCTAAAGTCAAGCTTAGACTACTTTTCTGTTTTATTATTTCACTGTCGGGCCCAAACGATTTCATTCCAGAGCTGAGAAACAAGCTTGCCTTGAAATGCCTGACTCGAATGCCAAAGGGCCAGTTGGGTAACCAGTTTGGATCATCTGGCTAGGACCCCAGAATAAAGCCCCCCCAACTCTGGCATCCAGCCAAAGCACCTGCAGCCGAGCGGCTCTCAGCAGAGCCCAGCTCTGGAGCATCCCAGCACCTGCATCCTTGTGCGGCCGTAGCCATCAGGCTCCCCCAGCTCCTCTCTGCTCCTTGCCCATCTTCCACCACCTCCAAAAGTAGGGCAGCTGCTGCGGCAGAAAGCACCTTCTGTATTTTCGGAGCTTAAAAAAAAAATCTTTTCAAATGGCAAGAATGTTTCTAAGTCAAAGGATTGAAACTATTTTGCAATCAAGGAAGCATATTTCCAAACGAGCCCGATTGCGAGAGCCTGGGTGCTGTGTGGGCTGTGTGAAGGGGCTGCTAAAAAAGGGTACACAGCTGTCCAAAATTTGGCAACCGGTGCTTTTGCAGAATATATATAGACATCCCTCCCCACTCAACATATTTCCTTCCAGTTCATTAGATTAAAAAAAAATAAATTAAAAATCAGTAGGATATTGAGGAGAGCACTTTGATGCTTTTGGCTTGTCTAAAAGCCACGGGACCAATTCCCAGGGCTGCGGGTGAGCATCCATCGCCCTGGGAACAGCCTGCTGAGCATCAGTGTCACTGCCACGCTTCTGCAATAACATAGACATCCAGCAATAAACCAGCTGCCATCAGGAATGGGAAGCAGAGGCACCATCTCCCAGCACAGCAAGGGCAGTGGAGATGAATAGAAGCCAGTTTGCCTCGAGGTGGTGAAGAGGTGAGACAGGGAGGCTGCCTGCCTCTAGGCGGGATGTGGGCCATCCTCTGCTTTACTGCTGAAGAAGAGAAGACTAGTTTTGGGGCTAGACGTGACCATGAGAAATACCCATCCTCGCTCAGACCCAACAAGTTCACCCACCACCTTCTGCACCACGTCGTCTCTCAGCACTTTGGTTCAGATAAAATACAGCCTTGATTTCATGTGGTTGCCACTGCTGGGCAGCAGCTCTGATACTCGTTTATCTCTGTTATTTCCAATCTAGATGTGCTCTCTTTTCTTCCTGGCCATTGGCTACCACCATGAATCTTCTGCTACCTTGACCATTACCCGATGTCCATTTCTGCAGTAAGCAGCTGGAGATAAAACTGCCTCTGGCGTGGGGCAGACTCAAGATGGAGCCAATATATCCAAGCTGGGCACCTGATGGTGCCAGCACGGGAAGAAACGCACAAGCGTGGCACTGCGTATTTAAGAAAAAGAAAAATCACAAAGAGTAAGAAAAATAGGAGGAACAAGAGAGCAAGTCTCAGACACTGAAAGTGCTTTTTGCTTCCCTTTTCACTGAACCTTACTACTTCTCTCCATTTTATGTTGGAGAAAGAGCTAAATTAACTACCAGCTCAGTTCTGAGAGACTGGATCCAAACAGATGAAGAATTAAGAAGATTTTCTGTTCACAATAAAATCCAGCCAATGGTATTAAAGCAGCAGAGGGTTTGGTCTGGTTTTCAAAGATTAGCTATGGCTGCCCAAGGAAGACAAGCTCCGATTTTCCCATTTTGCTCCAATGTGACTTCTATAAAGCTGTCTGGATCATTTACAGTCGTTATAGACCAGGCTGTGATGACCACCATTTAACCACGTAGAAGAGAGGGATGTGACTCTTGTCCTCTATCATGTCCAAGCTTCCCATCCCCTTTTGCCCACACAGAGACCAGCTGCTACCAGTGCACCCTCTCCGAGGACCCCCCCAGGTGCCTGCTCCAGTGCTGCTGGGGCTGCACCCACTGAGAAGCTGCCTCTTCTCAGTAAGCCCTGCACTAACATCACAATTCAGTTCTGCATCCACCACTAAAACCCACCAGCACAGAGGCAAGAGTCTATTTTTCTCCTACTGATAAAGAAGTAATATATTGTTCATTTTTGTTTGAATCGATCTGGCCGTGCATTGTAATTTACTCCGTGATGTAGTACTCCTTAACGAGATTTATCAGCCTGCCAGCCAGCCTTATCTTTAACAGTCCCCATTATCGGGATGTATTTCTCAGCCAAGGTTAACAGCAGCAGGAGGATCTCCGAACGCCAGCTGCATGATAATAATCCTGCAATAATGCCCAGGAGATGTATGTTGGGTCCAGCGGAGCCTGTGTCCTGGTCACCACGGATCCTAACTGCCTTTGGTGCGTTGGCATGGTGTAGGTGCAAGGTGTTTCTCGTGGCCATGCTGCATGCATATGTTCAATGAAATAACCACGTCCCTGCAGGAACTGTTTGAACCTGTATGCAGAAGATTTCAAGTTTGCAATAAAATAATGCTTGCAAAGAGAAACCTGGCAAAAGTCTGCAGAAAACAAATATAATATTCTATTTGTTTTTCCAAAAGAATGGAAGAAAATCCAAGAAAAGCTAAGTTTATCAGAGAAATCTTATTCAATCAAAACTTTGGTTTTTCATAGGCACTAGTGTTGACCAAAATATCCAGCCATCCAACTAGTAATTTTCTGCATCTGATAAAAGCAGATTCAAGCTGTCTGATTGCTCTCTTTTAAATTGCAAAGAGCCCCAAGTGTCTATCAGGCAGCAGCCACTCACTTCCAAACCAGAAGAAAATATGTGCCTTCAAGAGCTTCAGTTTCCTTCCCATTATGAGCTGTTCAGTCCCCAGTCCTCTCACCCCCAAACCAATCTAGCAGCAGCAAATGGGGTTTGAACCTATTTCATGATCATGATGGATCGTTTTCAAAGCGTGTTAGGGAGCTATCAGCTGTATGGCGTGGAAGCTGAGGACATCACAAACTGATATCCTGTGGTACCTGCACAGTCATATATAATGCTTTTGAAACTTTAAAAATAATTACTATATTTTCCCAGGAGACAACCCTACATCGGCAGAGACCAAAAACCCCATGTGGAGGTGGCTGGGGGTACTCAGTACTTCACTGCTCAGACCTACCAAATCCACCTTCCCACGGCCCTTGCATGTTGGGTAGATGCACCACCGGAGGAGATATCTGCAAACAGTTGTCCCCAGCTCTCCCAGGCCCTGCCACAGAGCGGGAGGTCACCTCTGGGTTTCCTGGCTGTTTAGCACTTGGAAGATAGGGCACCAAAGGCCAAGGGCTTTGCCTTTGGGTTGAGAGCAGCCAGTGCTGTGCAGACGCAGGCAGACATCTCAGGGTAACTACGACCCCACCGATTTCAGCCTTTTGCCTTCCTCTTTCTCCATCCTGTTCTGTTTCTATTTGTATGGCCCCCATCGGGATTTTTACCCCAAAATACATGTGTTCCTAGAGAACTGGAAGCCTTGGTTTCTGTGGGCAATGCTGTTTGGTCCCATTCAATGATTGCTGCTTCAAAAGAAGTCCATATGTCCCCCTCCAGGCTTCAAGACAGAGTCCTGATTTCAGTGGCAGAAATATTGTAATTAAATGAACTACCTTTATGGAATAAATCAAGTGATAAGCTCAAAAAATTAACTTTCATATTCTTTCAAGCTTCTGTGCACGTCAATAAACTATTACAGTAGAAGGCTGGGAAACGTTCTAGAAACACGGGTTGTTACAATGGAGACAGATGAGCCATTTAACTCCTCAAATTATACACATCAGCATTTTTCCAAGCTCGTGCCTTGCACATCCTCTCTTCCATCCCCTCACCTGCTGCCCACAGCAAAGCTGGAACATGGCCAGTGGCTCCCAGCCCTCCTCTTTGGGACAGCATCTCCCTTCCTGTCCTCACCGGCTGTGCTCATCCCATGCAATTCCTGACTCCACCAAAATGCCTAAAATCTGGGCTGTAAGGGCACGCTTGGGGAACCCATAAGTTGCCTACAGAGGGGGTATGTGTCTCGATGGGCCCAATATAATTTTCATAATCTTCAAGACTCATTTTAAAACTTAAGCTTATTTTCAGAAACCCCTTATTTTAACTTAAACTTATTTTTAAAATAGCTGATAGCCCCCCAGCTATCAGCTGGTGACTTGATGGTGACCCCGACCTGGATGGATGTCCCCACCAGCAGTGCCAGGTCTCTCTGCAGCCGGGAGGTAAGAACTGGCTACAGGTGCCAGGGTGGAAGAGCTGAGATTTTCCATCTGTGCTGGTTTTGGCTGGAAGAGAGTTCATTTTCTTCATCGTAGCTAGTGTGGGGCTGTTTTGGATTTGTGCTGAACACAGCATTGGTAACACAGGGATGTTTCTGTTCCTGCTGAGCAGGGCTTACACAGAGCCAAGGCCTTTTCTGCTCCTCAGCCCACCTCAGCAGCAAGGGGCTGGGGGGGGCACAAGGAGCCGGGAGGGGACATGGCCGTGACAGCTGACCCCAAGAGACCCAAGGGATGTCCCCCACCATATGGTGTCATGCTCGGCATATAAAGCTGGGGGAAGAAGAAGGAAGTGGGGGACATTGGGAGTGATGGTGTTTGCCTTCCCAAGTCACCGTTACGTGTGATGGAGCCCTGCTTTCCTGGAGATGGCTGAACACCTGCCTGCCCACGGGAAGCAGTGAATGAATGCCTTATTTTGCTTTGCTTGTGTGCGCGGCTTTTGCTGTACCTGTTAAACTGTCTTTATCTCTCAACCCATGAGTTTTCTCACTTTTAGCTTTCTGATCCTCTCCGCCATCCCACCCCGGGGAAGTGAGCGAGTGGCTGTGTGGGGCTTAGTTGCTGGCTGGAGTTAAACCATGACACCATCTCAAGAGCAAACGCAGCAAGAATGAAGCCAAGAAGCCAAAACAAAATGAAATGGTGAAGTCCATATAAAATGGTTGCTTTAAAAAAAAATTCTCATGAATCTTTGCCCAGTTTACTATGCATCTGTGAAGGCATTTCCTTTCCCAGCTGCCCTTTTTGCAAGGGCAGACAGATGCCTGTGGGACCTCTTGGCTCCCTGAAGCCACAGGAGGAACCACCTCATGCAAACCCTGTAAATAATTTCAGAAGCTCCACTTCAAGAGCAGTTCAGGGCCACTCCACAAACCTGCTCCTCTGAAGGCTGGAAACACTCATCTAACTTCCAGCCTGAAGAAAACCCCAGATTTTTTTTAAATATTGCTGCCTAGCTCTAGTTTGCTCTTCTTTTTCTAATGTCCTATTTGCTCTCGGCAAACAGATGACTGTTGGTCATACTTAACAGCTCCAAGTAAATCAGGAAATTATGTAAAGATGGGAATTTCACAGCTCCTTTGCAGACAGCGAGCCCTTTCGGTGCAGCGCGGGTGTTTGTTCCCAGCAGCTAGTGGGATCTGCCGCTGCAGCCCACTCGCCCGAGCCTGTGAAAGCCAGGGAGCGTAGGGCTGGCACTCAGCTGTGCTCATCCCAGCTGGTCCAGCTCCATGGCCTGGATGCGGCCCCAGCTAGGAGAGAGCCACAGGCAAAACCACAGTGCAGGTCCTACCCTCACACCCACGGTCATGCTTTCAGGGGTTATTCCCAACCCAATACCTCATTTCTTCGTCAAACTAGAGGGTTTTGTTCTCTGAGTCAATGAAACCCCACTGAAATCAATGCTTTTCTGCTTCAACAGGCTTGGGAACCAGGTGCTCTTTGTGCTCCGAACAATTAAAAATATCCTTATGAAAAAAACCCAAACTAAACTTGTGTCAGAGATCAGAAACGGCCTGCTAGTTATCTCCCAGTTATGGCACAAATAAGGGCCAATAGCTTCTAGCTGTGGCACAGGAAAATGAAAAGCATTCAGAGATGCAATCTGAAGATCCCAAAGCAGATGTCTAAATTAAAAAAGCCCTCTTATCACTCCCAAAGGTGTCTCCATTTTCCCCAAATCCTCCCTCCAGGTTCCAGCATTTTGTTTTACTCTTTGCTTCAAGAAACTCACGGCAATGAGGTCTCCAGGCTAATGCTGCAAAACATCTTCTCCCCGCTTCTCAGCCTCGTCTTTCTCCCTGGTTTTGTGTTGTGAGAAATGTAAAAGCTAATGCAGGACCTCGCTCTGCCATGCCACTTCTGCTGCGGGGCACCAGGCGACTCCTGTCCCACCCTGTCCTGGTCACTCGCTTCATCAGGTGCAAAGGGGCTTAGAAAATCTACCTTTGAGATGTTTCTTCATGCCAAGGAAGAGGGTGGTGAAGGTGGTCCTGTGTCCATTCCCCTGTGGTCACTCCTCTGCAAGGAGAGCACAGGACAGGGCATCGAGAGACGAGAAAGGCATGAAGGACTTGGGTTGTTCTCCTCTAAGGTCTCTTAAGGTTCATTTCATTTAACTGTCTAAAATTTGGGCAGCTGGTCTCAGCAAATAATCATCTGCCCCAGGCGTGAGATGAGCATCTCCAGGGCAGGGAGCCAAGACCCTTGCAAGGAGTCACCCTCAGTGGGTACCCGTCTCTCCATTACTGTGGAGAGGCGCCTCCGCCTCCAGCTCAACCTGCGTACCAGACCTGCAGACACCTAAAACCAGAGGAGACAAACCCTACCCTCAGCGGTGGCAGCAGCTTCGAATCACAGAGTGATTTGGGTTGGAAGGGACCTTTAGAGGCCATCTAGTCCAACCCCCCTGCAGTGAGCAGGGACATCCCCAACTAGAGCAGGTTGCTCAGAGCCCCGTCCAGCCTGACCTTGAATGTTTCCAGGGATGGGGCATCTCCCACCTCTCTGGGCAACCTGGGCCAGTATCTCACCACCCTCATGGTGAAAAATTTCTTCCTTACTTCTTCTAGTCTAAATCTACCCTCTTTTAGTTTAAAACCATTACCCCTTGTCCTATCTCAACAGGCCCTGCTAAAAACTCTATCCCCATCTTTCTTATAAGCCCCCTTTAAGTACTGAAGGGCTGCAATAAGGTCTCCATAGAGCCTTCTCTCCTCCAGGGTGAATAATCCCAACTCTCTCAGGCTTTCTTCATAAGGAGAGGTGCTCCAGCCCTCCCACCATTTTTTATCATTTTTGTGGCCCTCCCCTGGATCCGCTCCAACAGGTCCAGCTTCCCCTGGGCCGTGGCAGAAGATGCCCAGCGGAGGGTCCCTGCATGCCAAGCCCTCCCGCCGAGCTGGCGCTCGGGCAGCCCAGGCAGGGCGGCGTGGGGCTCCCTGAGCACAGCACACCTCGTCCGCAGTACGCTGCCTTATTTTAGCAGGCAGAGCAGATGGCAGTGGGAAGATAAGGAGGGAAGGCAGAATTGAAGAGAAGGCTTTTGAAATAAAGCCCCATGCTCTGCCGAGGGGGTTTGCTGCGTTCTGACAGTTGTAGCCAGGACGAGCTTTGAGGCAGCTCAGGGGTTCACTGGTGGGGGACCTACAGCCACGGAGAGCAGAGACGGGGAAAAGCCTGCCCTGGTTCCCAAATACTGCTTGGCAGGGACAGCTGGCGTTGGCTCAGCACTGCCTCGGTGAAGCACAAACAGAACTGAAATAATCCTCAGCAAAGGGAGGCAGAGCCTTTGCAGAGGCTTTCAGCCCTGGAGAGAAGACGCCTTGGCTCTACCGCCTCCTGCCCACAGGGCTGGCGGAGCTGGGACCATTCCCTTCCCCGATGCCACCGTGGGTTTCTGCACAGCTGAGCCTGAATATATATCTCTCAGGGCTGTTGCCCAGGATCTTCCCTGCCTGAAACACAGGGGATGCTCTGGAGAGCACCCTGGTTTCTCCTCCTCTCTGAGCCCCTACAGAGCTGGGGACCATGACAGCAGCACAAGTCTAGCAGTGGCAGTCCTGAGCTCAGACTACAGGGCACGTTGAGAAGATGGTTTATCCCCCACCTGCCCTGTGCAGCCCCGTGCCCAGTGCCAGCTGGCAGCACAGCCTCCTTGCACCCCAGAGACCATACCCCCCCAGCCCGGCTACCAGGATGCTCGGGGAGACGGGGCACGTGGCACCTGACAAGAGCCGTGAAGCCTAAGCCTGAGCCTCCCTGCTGTCCCCTTTGCCCAGTTTCATGTTTACCATGACGGGCAAGATAAAGCACCATGGAGCAGGGAAGAGGAGCCCACAGTAACCACAGCCATATCCTCCCAGATCTCTGCCTCCATCTTGCCCTCCAACACAGAAAATACAACACCAGCAGCTGTGCCTTTAAAATCGCTTCTCTTCCAAATGCCCCAGAAAGTTGTTTAAGCTGCAAAGTATTACCTGGGGCTTTCACATCAGGTTCTTAATTAGCTGAAATGATTTGCTTTGTCGGGGAATTGTTTCCAGGAGCTCCTAAATAGCTTTTTATATCAGCTCTAGGAACAGCCTCAGAGGGGAAAAGCATTTCTTCTGGGTGATGAGTCAAGCACTGGGTTACACCTCTGCCCCCCACCCAGCCATTTTCTTTCTGCCACACAAAGAAGTTGGGCAATTTTTAACAATAAGTTTCATATTCCCTCTTGCCAGTGCAGGAGGCTCCCCAGGCTGAGCTTTGCAAGCTGCTTTTTCCCTTGGCACCTGAAGTGCAGGCAGGGGGACATTTAGCTCTTGGCTCCCCAGCATAGCCTTCGCTGGGAATTCCAGCTCCCTGTTGCAGGCAGGTGCTGGCATGGGAAGAGCACCTGCATTTGGCTGTGACTGCACCAGAAAGAGCAGGCAACTTCAGATGACATCAGGGATATAAAACAACATCTTACCTACCAAAAAGGAGGACTTTTTGGTGCAGAGAGAAGGTGATAGCATTCCCTTTAATGGGTTGCTTACTTATAATTGCTCATTTTGCATACCTTCTAGAGGTATCACTTCTCTAGGTGCCATTTCAAGCAACATATTTAGAAACTCTTGGCAAACTACAAAATGATACATAATTTTGCATGCCCTTTTCCAAGAGGGCAGGCACATCAGGTCCCAGTCACAGGAGTGAGGCAGTCTCCTGAGGGTATGGCAAAGACATGGCTACGCTCCCTCTTTAAACTTTTCATTTTGTGTCTCATTTGTCATCCAGTTTCTTGTGCCTGGTTGGGATCACCTTTAAAATTTGGAGGATTTTAAATTAAAATTAATTGCGTGGCAGAGCACCCATGCCGATGCCACTTGCAGGCAGCACCCCCCTTCTTTGCCCCTGATGCTGGAGGTGATCGGCCTCAAGCAGACACATAGGTGGGCATGGGACAGGGAAAGGTGCTGGGATTCCCTCCATGCCTGTGCTGGGGAATGGAGACTTTTCCCAGCTACAGCCAGATCTACCTGAATTAGGGAGAAAAGGATAATGGGGTAAAATCAAGGAAATCCAGAAACAGTATTCTAGCAAATTACCAAATACATCTACAGATAATTTGAATGCAACAAAACCTTGAGTGTGCTGTTTCACCAACAAACAGTCCATGATGCACCAAACACCAAAGGAGGACGTTGCCCCAGATGTACCTACATCAGCACACGATACAGCTAGCAAACCTCAGATACTGTCTATGGAGGAGCCGAACAGGATGGCAGAAGCTGTCCCTGGGGTGGTTATTTTCTGCTCTTTGGTGCTAGCGTTTGCACAACTGAACATTTTTTTAGAGAGAGAAACACATTTTATATTAGAGCAATCAATATCCTTAGAAAGCAGGTGAGCCTCTGGAGGCACAGGACCCCTCACCAGCCCAGCACCCTCCTCCGCTTTCTGAGCGTCTCAAGGGACATCTCTAAAAATTCCCAATTTTCTCAGGGAACAATTGCACATTTGATGGAGCTTTTTATCCCCCAGGGCTTCTAAATATTGCCTGTGTAATCAGACCCTACTCCAACGCACCCTGGGTTAACTTCATTTATTTCTCGTTAAGGCCAGAGCATGGGCAGGGTGAGCATGTGGGAAGGAAAAGCGGCCGCCTGTCCCTGCAGAGCCACATTTTGGCCCTGGGGGAGGCGGGACGTGCCCATTGCCCCAGGAGCAGCCGTGCTTAGGAGGCCAATGCAGGAACCAGCAGTGCTGCTCCACACTCAGCCCAGCTCCCAGCAGGGCTCCCCAAGCTCAGGCACAGCCACGCGTGTACAGGATGGATGGTGGGGCCAAGGAGCATCTGACATGCCAGATGTGAAATCCCCTCGCCTGAACACCGCAACAGTCATATCAATGTTTTGGGTATCAGACCTTGCGGTGCCAGAAATAACAGGTAGCAAAGGCAGAGGCAAGAGGAGATATGGGGACTCCCCCGGCCCCAAACACAGACACTGGCTTGCAAGTCACCAAGCACTTCAACACACAGCAGCACAGCTGCTGGACAAGCCTTTCCACCCACTCAAGGGAGCAGAAATGGAATAAAAATCAAAGATGGAAAAGAGTGCAATCGTTCCCCGATCAAGCACAAGCATCTATGTTAATGCCTCATCTTATAATTACAATCACTTACGTTAATAACCGCATCTCCTAGCTAACCCCTCCTACACTTCTGGTTATTGGAAAGGAGCTGGTTTACAGACTTACGTGAAAAATGAGACTATGGAACAACTGGGCTTTATAAGAAATCCTGCTTCAGCACCAAGGAAGGTGCAGCATAGCTTTCAGCCTGCCCAACAGAGCAGCTGCTGCTGGGAAAATGAAGGTGTTTCAGATTAAATCATAGAATCATAAAATCATTTAGGTTGCAAAAGACCCTTAAGATCATCAAGTCCAACCGTTAAGCTAACACTACCAAGTCCACCACTAAACAGAGTCCCTAAGCACCACATCTACACATCTCTCAAATACCTTCAGGGATGGTGACTCAACCACTTCCCTGGGCAGCCTCTTCCAATGCTTGACAACCCTTTTGGTGAAGGAATTTTTCCTAATATCCAATCTAAACCTCCCCTAGCACAACTTGGGGCCATTTCCTCTCATCCTACCACTTGTTACTTGGGAAAAGAGACCAACACCACCTCACTACAACCTCCTTTCAGGTAGCTGTAGAGAGCGATAAAGTCTCCCCTCAGCCTCCTCTTCTGCAGGCTAAACAACCCCAGTTCCCTCATTTTCTATTTTGCTTTTGCATTTATTTTTGCTGCAGGCTGGTACCATCTACCTCCCCCAGTTCATCAGCCCAGCACCCAGGCCAGGAGGAGGAGGAGGAGGAAGCAGCCAGCCACTTGGTGTACCTCCCTGGTCCATTCAGCTTTTTGGCTTTTAACATACTGCGATGTTTCATTTTTTTAAATAAAAGGCTGAAGTGCCCTGGCTTACTCTGCTTGCTCCTTGCTGCCACCCGCATTGCCCGGCGAGAGGATCACCATGTGCAGGGCACATTGCACCAGAGCTCTGCTGGGTCCTGGGCACCCCAACAGTACAGAACCCCAATTCCCCCAACAACATTAATTATACGAGGCTTTCCTTTCAACCGGGGAGAAAGGTCCTGTTTCACTGGAGACCAGAGTTTATGCTGCGTTGCAGGGAGACTCAAGGAGAGGGATGATGGTGAGGGCTCAGCTCTCCATCCTGCCCCTCCTGGCAGTACCACCACTCTGTTGGGGATCAGGCTGTATCCCTTCAGCAAAGCCATTTAACAGAGAAAGAAAACGAACACCCAGCTGGCTGACCCCCGAGCGTTCACTTGTAACTGCACTGATAATGCCATTTTTTTGCATAGATTTTCTTCCTTTGCCCAGCAGCGTTTTCTCCAACACGCAATGTACTTCTCAGGAGATGGGATCTTACAAGTCCTCACCTCGCATGGCTCGCCCCAACACATGTGGAGTCAGAAAAATAGGGCATCCCTGCACATGGCAAGGGCTGCATGCTGAACTACATGGTATGTGAAACATTATTAAACCAGGGTGAAACCCTGCAGTGGTTGAGTTGTAGATACCATAAAACTGTCTTTAAGGTCCTGTTGGCCCTTGGAGAAGGATGCAACCTTCACTAACATTCACGAAGCTGATGAAGGCTTGGGCTTGCTTCAACATGCCTCCAGGGCCACAAGGCTTTGCTGCCCACAGGGGCTTGCCCTGCCCTTGGGCTTTACTACCAATGGTTTTAACATGGGAAGGAGGGAGTCAACACAAAAGCCTGGCCTGAGCTAGCAATGCCCATCCCCAACATACGCACATCCAGCTGGTAATCCCATCATCAGCATCACCGTTGGCTTCTTCCTCAGCATGCCCACGTGCTTCACCCTCTCCTCACTCTAATTTTGTTCCATGGACCTGTACGGATGGTAAAGACTGTGGAATACAACTGCAAAATGCCACTGGGTTCACTAGGAGAAACAATGCTGCTTTGGAAGGTGCATCAACACCAACAAAGTCAGTCTGAGATGCTCCCATCATAGTTGGAAAACTGAGCATCTCCGCTGCAACGCAGCCCTTAAGCTGCCTCCCCCTCAACCCACTCAGAAATCCAGTGTTACAAAGCCAATTAAACACTACATTAAGTGTCCCAACATGTTCCCAAATAAAGTACTAACACAGCATGTTATAAAAAACAAAAGAAGAAAGCTCCAGGTTGTATAATGGCCCACGAGCACATCAGGGTAATCTGTGCCTGCTCCCAGGGGGTGGAAACAGGAGCTGAACAGCCAAATCCCCTCATCATCTCCAACAAAAGAGCTGTTTCTCTCTCTGCCCACCACACCTTCAGGCTGAGACCCTGATTTACGTGGTCCCACCAGTCTCACCATCCACTGTTGGTCCTGCCCGGGGACTGTGCACCTTCACCATCAGTCCCCACAGTGCTGCTCAGAGCACGCTGCTCCAAAGATCCCTTCCAACCTA
>VZTV01071017.1:337-24953 GCA_013400875.1 Anhinga rufa | reverse complement strand
CCACACCGACCCCTCCGTCTCTCCCCAGTACGAGCGCGGATCCGCCACCAACTACATCACCCGCAACAGGGCGCGGAAGAAGCTGCAGCTGAGCCTGCCCGACTTCAGGTGCACCCCGGGGCCCCCCCGGGACCCCCCCGGGCCCCGGCTCCCACCGGGCGGGCCGCGGAGGNNNNCGTGCTGCTGAGTTTTGGGGTGTCCCCGTCCCCCCCCACCCCGAGGGGTGGCACTGCTGGAGGGAAGGGCCCCCGGCGGGTTTTGCGGGTGCTGCGGCCCGCCGTGCCTCACCCGTGTCACCCTTACCAGGCGCCTCTGCATCCTGAAGGGGATTTATCCCCACGAGCCCAAGCACAAGAAGAAGGTGAACAAAGGCTCCACCGCAGCCAGGACCTTCTACCTCCTCAAGGATATCAAGTTCCTCCTTCACGAGCCTATCGTCAACAAGTTCCGGGAGTATAAGGCAATTATCCTGCACGAGACCCCTGGGGTGGTGCCCGAGGGGCTGCCTGGGGCCCGTCCTCTCCCCGCAGAGCCCCCGGCCTCCCCCTCTCCCCACAGGTGTTTGTCCGGAAGCTCCGGAAGGCGTACGGGAAGAGCGAGTGGAGCACCGTAGACCGGCTGAAGGACAACAAGCCCACCTACAAGCTCGACCACATTGTGAAGGAGAGGTGAGCCACCAGCTGAGGCCAGCAGGGCCATCTTCCTTTGGGAGGGGCTTTCCCTGCTGCCTCTGGGACCTGTGGAGCCTTCACTGTATCAGTCCCTCTTCAGGAATCCATCTCCTACAACAGTTCTGGGGGTTCTGATGGAAACTGGTGTTTCTGGGCCGGAGGAGAAGGCTGTAGCATGCTGCATGCTGGCTGTAGCAAAACATGAGCGAGCAGAGTTCCTGGCTGTCCTAGATGGCTCCAGGATCTCCAGGAAGACGCTGAGAGCTCTCCTCCTCTCCCTAAGCAGTGTTTTCCAGGGTCACCGTCAGAGGGAGGGCTGGTGGAGGATGGATTATGCCAATGGAGCTGATGAATTTGGTGGCAGTTACAGAGGAGGGGACCCAGGAGGGAGGGAGGGAACCTGCTCTGGCAGGTCTCTGTTGTCCCAGCGGTGCCTTGGACCTTGCTGTGCTGGTGCAGAGAGGGGAGAGAGAAACATCCCCAAGAGACAGGCGCTGCCCTGACAAGTTCTGAGCCGCAGCACAGGCCACAGGCACGCTCATCCTTGGTGTGTCCAGGCTGGGATTCCCCAACATTCGGTCCTTGCGGGTGCCCTAAAACGTGTTTACACCCACCCTGTAATCAGGGGTGTTGCCGTCCCCTCGCCCAGGGAGCTTTCTGGCTCCCCAGAGAGCCCTGAACTGCGGGGGCTCTCTGAACCGCTCGGAGGTCCCTGTGTGGCCATGGGCTCCCGAGTGCCCAGGAGGGACACCCCGCCCCTGTGGGTCACCAGCTTTGGTGGGACATGCTGGAGACGGTGCGCGGACGCTGGAGCTGGGCGTGATTTCCCCTTTTCCTCCTGCCCGGGCACAGGTACCCAACCTTCATAGACGCGCTGCGGGACCTGGATGATGCCCTCTCCATGTGCTTCCTCTTCTCTACCTTCCCACGGACAGGCAAGTGCCACGTCCAGACCATCCAGCTCTGCCGGCGCCTGGCTGTGGAGTTCCTCAACTATGTCATCGCCTCCCGCTCCCTGCGCAAGGTGAGCGCTGCGGGGAGGGATGGGGCCGAGACCTTCCCTGCCTGGGGGGTGGCCGTGGAGGTGGGGCGGTGGACTTGTGCCCCAGGAGGGCACAGGGCCAGCTGTGCTGGCAGCTTCAGGTGGGAATGAGTCCTGCCAGGCTGGCTGTGACACTCCTATGATGAACCTGCTGATGGGGGAAGGGTTAACGAGGACAGGGACAAGGGAGCACCCATGGCCTTCCTCCCCCTGAGCCCTCACACTGTTCCCTGCCAGGTCTTCCTCTCCATCAAGGGCATCTACTACCAGGCCGAGGTGCTGGGGCAGCCCGTCACCTGGATCACCCCTTACGCCTTCGCCCATGATGTGAGTACCTGGGAGGAGCACAGCAGGATCCCTGTGGGACCCGTGCTGCCTCGCTGCTCCTTTCCCTGTGGCCGGGGAAGGGTTGAGGGACCATCCTGTGCCTCTCACGCTGTGGAGGTGGACGAGCCTGTGCCCAGCCTGTGGTGGAGAGCACGAGGCTAGGCTGGGAAGGCACGTGGGGACACAACCCTCTTCTCCCTGCTGAGATGGCTGTGCCCGCGTCCCCTGTGCCTGGCTGTACCAGTCTCCCCAGTTCCTTATTTCCTCTTGTCAATTATTAAAATGTGCCTTAATCAGCAATTAAAGATTAACCTGCAGGAATGAGGCTGGTGGCACTGAGGGAAGAGATGAGTCGGACCACGCACCCTCTGCCAGGGTGATTCTGCCACATCCCCTGCGCGGTCCGGGCAGCGGCAGGGCAAGGGGAGAGCTGTGGGTGCTGCCATGCCAGGACAGCTGCACGGCTGTGCTGCGCCTTGCCAGGATCCTTGGCACGCGGGAGTTCACCATCACCCTCTTGTTTCATTTGCGGGGCTTGGCACAGTTGGGTTGAGGCTTTCCAGCTTTGTGGCCTTCCGTACATCCCGCGCTGCGTCTCGCCTCCCCAGCTCACCCCTGCAGCATCTCCTCGGCCAACACATGTCCTTCCCAGCCAGTGCTGCTTCTCACTCCCTTGAGTTCTGGCCGTTGTGGGGCTGGCTGGGTCCCTGCTGGGTTTTGGCTCCTTGCCCTGCTCTTGTTCTGCTCTGCCATGGCCTGCACATCTCACCTGGAGGAGCAGCCACCAAGCCACCAAGGTCCCCATCCATGACGGGATGGGGTGCTCCCTGTCTGAGCAGGTCCCTTCACAGAGGGGTGGCAGCAGGGCCCTGGAGAGCTCTCCCTGCCCAGGGTCTGGCGGTGGCCGTGGATCTCCAGGCCTTGCTGTGACAGGGGCAGGATCATCCTCTCTGCAGGTGGGACAGTCCCTGCAGAGGGGACTCTGGTCCTTCATCCTTGTGTCCTCATCCTTCCCGTGTGCCTGCAGCACCCCACAGATGTGGATTACCGTGTGATGGCCACCTTCACCGAGTTTTACACAACCCTCCTGGGCTTCGTCAACTTTCGCCTCTACCACTCCCTCAACCTGCTCTACCCCCCTAAGGTGAGGCCGCTGCCTGCCCTGGGGCTGTGCCACGCTGGCCCGAGCCTGGTGGGACCACCCGGTGTGGGTGGTGGCAAGCAAGGACGTGTTGGAGGGTCGGAGTGGCAGAGGCAGGGATGTCTGGGGGCTCTGGGTTTGGGAGCTGCCTCCCCACCTTTCTGTTTCTCCCCAGATCGATGGCCAGGCTGATGTAGAGTTGAAGCCTGCGGAGGGCAAGGAGTACGCCATGGATTCAGAGAGCTACCTGGAGGTGAGGGATGCTGCTGTCACCGTGACCTTGGTCTCCTGACCACAGACCCCCTCCTGGCATGGGGTGCTCAGCGTGCGGGGGCTGAGGAGCAGAGCCTGATCCCTGTGTGGCAGAGAGGACTGGTCCCAAGCTCCTGGCCCCCTCATGCTGGCCAAGAGAGGAGCTGTGCTTGGCCTCAGGGCGCACTGGCCTGCCCCCAGCATTGTGAGGGACCCTCCAGAGCCCCAGTGCTGGGGGCTGCAGGGTGAGACAGTATATGGAGGAGGCTGAATGTCTGTCTAGTCGTGGGAGGAGGATTTTTGACCTCTTGCTCTGAGAAATCACCTGCTCCTTCCTCTGCGGGGCTTCCGCTTTTCCCATCCCCAAAGCACCGTCTGGGCCTGACGCTCTCTCGGTCTCTTCCCACGGCAGAAACTGTCAGCTCTGAGTGCCAGCCTGGCCCGCGTGGTGGCACCGACCCACGAGGACGAGGTGGAGATGGATGAGTTCCCAGTGGAGGGGGTAAGAGCCCGGTGGGGGAGCTCAGCTCTGGCCTTGGGTGATCCTGTCTGCCGTATGTCTTGTGGCCAGGCACAGGCTGGCAGGGCCTGCTGCGGTGCTGGAAGGGACTGGCAGGAGGATGGGGGCAGCATCTGAGAACCCACTCTTGTAGGGAGGGGGTTAGCAGGGGCTGCCCGTGGGGAGGAGGCTGAATGCTTTGCTTTGAGCAGGAGACAGCGGAGCAGATGGACTCAAGGAAGAAGGAGCAGGAGGCTCTGGAGAAGCACAAAAAGCTGTTTGAAGGGCTACGCTTCTTCCTCAACAGGGAGGTGCCTCGAGAGCCGCTGGCCTTTGTCATCCGGTATGCAGTGGGCAGGCTGTCCCTGGGTGGCCCTGCTACCCTGTGCTGGCCTCCCCCAGCCTCTCTGGTGGCACTTTTGAGGCCAATCTGCCTGATGTCCCATGGGTGAGGTGACGCTCAGGGCGCCTCCTGCCTGCCTGACTCCTCGGTGGGTTTTGCTGGCAGGTGCTTTGGTGGCCAGGTCTCCTGGGACAAGTCCCTGTGCATCGGTGCCACCTACGACGTGAGCGACCCCTCCATCACCCACCAAATTGTTGACCGGCCCCGGGTGGAGAAACAGGTTGTTGGCAGGTGGGTGAGGCAGGTGGCCTGTCCCCAGAACGGCCACCTGGGCTAGTGGGTGTCCCTGGCCATTCCAGAGCCGTCCCATGCTCGCTCTGCTCCCTTGCAGCCTCACAGGCTCCAGAGCCTGGGGTGGGAGGAAAGAGTCTGACCCTGCGTCCCTCTGCCCTGCAGGTATTACCTACAGCCTCAGTGGGTCTTCGACTCCGTCAACGCCAAGCTGTGCCTCCCCGTGGCTGACTATTTCCCTGGCGTGCTGCTGCCCCCGCACCTCTCGCCCTTCGTGACGGAGCAGGAAGGAGACTACGTCCCTCCTGAGAAGCTGAAGCTGCTGGCCCTGCAGAGGGGCGAGAACCCAGGTGATGCGAGGCTTTGAGGTCAGAGGAGGAGAGAAGCCAGGTGGCATTGCTGCCTCAGCAGGGCTGTACCTGCTCCAGGGCCAGCGACTGCTCTCCTGTTGGTAACATTGGTGTCTCTGTAGATGAAGAGAGCGAGGAGGAGGATGAAGAGGAGGAGGAAGAGGAGGATGACAATGACAAAGAGGAGGAGGAGGAGGATGAGTCTGAAAAGGAAGAGGAGATGAAATTAAAGAAGATGGAAGAGCAGAAGACTCAGAGCAACAAGGTACTATGGTTCGTGGCAGCAGGCTGGGAGCCCCAGGAGGCGGTAGCCCTGGTGAGCTCAGTCCCCGCTGGGGCTCTGCTCACTGCGGGGTGTCCCGGCCAAGTCCCTGTTCTGGGAACGCGGTGGCTGTGCCGCTCCTGCGGCAGCCACCACACGTCTGGGTCCTGGACCTATGTTCATGAGCTGCAGCTCCCATTCATGCTCAGGACCTGCCACCTGGTCTGGAGGGTGCTGTGGCTCTTCTGTGGCCCCCAGTGAATGGCGTGGAAACATCTGTCCGTGGTGAAGGGTGGTGGGCTCCCGGCATCCGGGGTCCTGAGCTCTCTGGCTCCCCACAGGCACTCCCCGTGAAGGTGACTGCTGGCAAGCTGCGGCTGGAGGACAAGCAGCGCCTGGAGCAGGAGCAGCAAAGCGAGGAGAAGCGTCTGGCTATCATGATGATGAAGAAAAGGGAGAAATACCTCTACAAGAAGATCATGTTTGGCAAGAAGCGCAAAGTCCGAGAGGTACAAGCACAGGGGTGCTCTGCGCCAAGGACCCTTGCCTGGATCCTGGTGCTAGCTCTTCCCAAATCGGCTTGCAGCTACGGATCATTGAAGCTGGGTCTATCCCCATCTCGGGGGAGAGGGAGCAGCCTCTGCTTCCGATACTGTGCCCGCTCTGGGCTGCTCCTGCTCCTCTGTGTACCTACCTGGTCAGGGCACTGAGCGCAGGTGGACAAGGGTGAGGCTCTACAAGCCTCTTCCCTGCCATCACCAGGCTGCGGTCTCTTGACCCTGTCAGGGCTGGGCTCCTTGTGCTCCCCTGGGGCCGTGGCTTCTGCTCAGCAAGTGAAGCTGCCACCCCTCTCTGTGCCCCACACCTGGCCTGGGTGCCAGCAGCAGAGGGGTCCGTCTCCCCCACACACAGCTGGAGGCTTTGGTGGGACCAAGGGTAGAGCAGCCCTCGGTGCCTGCAGACTGGTCTGACTGTGGGTCTTGGGGGGCTGTTTCTCCACAGGCAAACAAACTCGCTGCGAAGAGGAAAGCCCACGATACCGCTGTCAAAGAGGAGAAAAAGAAAAGCAAGAAGGCACGACGAGCATGATGGGGCCTGGGGGTTCCCCACAGGGGCTGGCCAGCTGACCATGCCCTGCAGACACCATCTTGCTTGGGTGAAAAACCCCCAGCTTTGTTCTTGGGACAGAAATGCTAAATTAAAACATTCTCCATCTGTAAATACGCTTCCCACTGTGCCTTTCCCAGGGTTCCCTCAGCTCCCCTTGGCCAGTGCTGCTGCTTGGCCTGGCCTGGGCTGTGGGATCAGTGTCACGAGGACTGTCCTCTTCATGCTGGTGCTACATCTGCTTCCTGACCCACAGGGGTGGCGAGCAAGGAGGAGGCCGAGGAGAGCTCTGGGCTCTTGCAGGTCCCCCTGGGATTGTTTCTTTTGAATTTGCACAGCCTGGGTGGAGGAGCCAAGTCCCTGTGCTGGAGCAGGAGCTCCCCAGGGGCTGCCTCGCTTGGCAGGGCATTGCAGCGTGTTTTGGAGGCTGGGTACAAAGAGCCAGGCTTTGCCCCAGCCTTGGTGGAGAGGAATCAGTCACAGAGGGGAGCCCGTCCTCTGCCCCACCCGGAGCTGCCCTCCAGCATCTATGTGGCAGGCCCTACTTCTCTTACACTTTTATTTTTCATTAAAGAAGGTGATGCTTCCCCAGTGGTGTGTGTTGTCTTTTTTCTCCCGGCCGTGGTGGGGTGGTGTGACTGCACTGCCCTCGCTGCTCTTGCCCGGTCCTGGGCACAGCAGGGGCAGTGTGGATCGGTGCATCCCAGACACGCATGGGGCTGGAGATGGCTCCTCATCCTGCACCAGGTGTAGGTACAGCCTTTGGGAGGTGGAGCAGAAGGGACAGAGCTTCGTCCCTGCTCCAGGTGCCACAAACTGGGCACTGTGGCTGTTACCTTGCCCCTTGTCACCCGCTGCCATGCCTTGTTCACAGCAGCAGGTTTGGGTAGGGTCTGCTCTGTATCCCCTGGATGCTGAGAACTGACTCCAAGTCTGTTTTGGTTAACCATGGAAGCACAAAGTCCTGCCCCTGGGGAGGAACAGCCCCAGGCACCAGGACACTCCAGGGGCCGCCAGGCTGGAAAGCAGCTCTGCAGAAGCACCTGGGGGTCCTGGTGGGCACCATGTTGACTGTGAGCTGCCAACATGTGCCCCTGGGGCAAAGAGGGCTAGTGGTGCTGCATGAGGAGTGTTGGAGGTGGAGGGAGGTGATCCTGCCCCTCGGCGCTGGTGAGGCCGCTCATGGAGTGCTGTGTCCAGTGATGGGCTTCTCAGTGCAAGAGAGACACAGACACACTAGAGCACATCCAGGGAAGGGCCACCAAGGTGATGCAGGGACTGGAGCATCCCTCCTAGGAAGAAAGACTATGAGAGCTGGGACTGGAGAAGACAAGTCTGGGGGGGGTCTTATCAATGGGTGTAAACACCTGAGGGGAGGGTGTGAAGATGGAGCCAGGCTCTTCTCAGTGGTGTCTAACGCCAGGACATGAGGTGATGGGCACAGACTGAAACCTGGGAGGTTATACTGAACATCAGGAAACACTCCTTCACCTTGAAGGTGACCAAGCCCTGGCATGAGGTTGCCCAGAGAGGCAGCAGAGTCTCCATCCATGGAGATACCATGATCAGAGAGGATGGACCAGCTGACCTTCAGAGGTGCCTCCAACCCCACTGGGACACCGTTGGGTTGCTTGCAAAGGGACGAGGCAAGGGTTTTTGGGGCTCGCTATCCCTCTCCTGCCTTCCTCCAGCAAGAGGCAAGGGTGGGTGATTTTTTGGGTGAAGGAGAGGTTATTTTGGAGCTCTTGGCTGAGATAAAGCAACACATGGAGAAACTAGGGCTGCCGGAGCTGATGCCGGGGCTGCCAACTCCCCAGATGAGCTCTGCGCATCGGGGGGTCAGTGACCCTGGCATTGGTGGTGTTATCCCCCCCCCCTTCCCCTAAATCCTGGGGTTTTTTCTCCCAAAACAGCCACCCCGCCACGTTTCCTCTTGAGGGCCTACGCGTGGCCCAGAGGCCTGTTCATGGCTGTCCTCCTCCTGGGGAGAGGAGGAAGGTAATGCTTGGGTTTGTGCAAGATTTATGGGGGGGTTTTCCCCTTTTCTGGCTCATTTTGGAGGTTGGGAAGGGGTGTGCCAAGGTGGGGGGGCTTGCTGTGGGGTTTTGGTGAGCGCGGCCTCATTGGGGTGTGAGGGTTGTGTCGTCTCCTGGGGCTTATGTGGACACCCTTGTCCCCAGCCATGGTGATGGCTGAGGTGTCTCATGGGGCTTTATAGGGACACCCTCGTCTTCAGCTGCAGTGACGGCTGTGGTATCCCTAGGGAATTTTATGGGGATACCTTCTTCCCAGCTGTGGCGAAGGCTGCGTAGTCTTATGGGGCCTTTTATGGGGACGCGTGGTCTCTGGCGGTGGTGACAGCTGTGTCATCTCGTGGGATTTCGGGGGGGAGACGACATCTTGTCTGTGGCTGTGGTGACGGCTGCGCTGTCTCGTGGGGCCTTTTATGTGGACACCATGTCCCCAGCCACGGTGAAGGCCGGTTGCCTCATGGGGTTTTTATGGGGACACCCTTGTCCCCAGCTGTGGTGAAGGCTGCGTCATCTCGTGGGACTTTCTGGAGGAGACGCTCTGTCCCAGCCCAGCCAAGGCGGGGGCTGTGCCACCTCAGGGCCCTCCCACGGGGACACGGCTGTGGCCCGTGAGTTCACCATGAGCGCTGCCAGGGGACCGATAACCCCCAGCAGCGCGCGAGCAACAGCAACAGCGCAGACAGGGAACTGTCAAGAATGGCCCGCCTTTCTTTTTCTTTCTTTCTTTCTTTCTTTTTTTCTTTCTTATTTTTTTCTTTTTCCCTCTTTCCTCCTCTTTTTTTCCCTTTTTTTTTTTTTTTTGCTTTGGGGGGTTGGGAAGGTTTTACCCTTCTTTTTCCTTTTTTCTTTCCCCTTGCTTTTTCCCCCCTTCCTTGGCTTCATCTCTCGGAAAAGAAGGAGGTTTGATGACTTCGCATCTCCTGGAGCTCCACCCAGAGTGGGGCTTCCCACCACCACGGGAGCCGCTGGATACTTGCTCCCAGGCACCCGCAGGCACCATGCCGGAGCAGCAGATAAGGAAAGGGCCATGGGACCGGCAAGCAGAGCTGGCCGCAGGCAGCAGCCCCGCCGCCGGGCTGCCCAGCCAGGTGACTACAAACCAGTTGTGCCACCCCGATGGCCACCGGTTCCCCCTCTTTTGCTGGCACTAATGACAGCTTTTCCACATGATAAAGGTGCCTGATGCTGCCTGGGCCAATGAGTGTCCGATGGGGCCAAGCCCTGGCCTGGACAGGGTGTGCCACCACGGTGCTGCTGCCCACCCCTCTGAGCAGCCGCTCAGGCTCCTCACCAAATCCCTCGGCATCCCCAGCTCCGGCGTGCGCTTCACCGGCAGTCATGGTTTTCAGTGTGAGTGCTTTGTACCCCCAAATCTGGGGGGGGGGATTTGCTCTGCTCGCAACTAGGTGGGGGGACGGAGGACAGGGGGTGGGGGACATCGTGGTGGAGCCCTCCTGGGGACGGCTTACATCCCATGGGGTGCGGGAGATGGGGCGTCGCAGCAACCTGGCTCGTTTACATCGCATCCCGAGGCCGTGAGCATCCCTTCGCTGAGCTGCCGCAGCCCAGCCGCTGACTGGAAACCCTTCACAATGCCATCCCCCAAAAAAAAGGGGAAACCTGGAATTAAGAGAGGTGTCCTGTGGAGAGGGGGTGGGATGGCTCCTGGCGCCCACGCTGCTGTTTCCAGGGCAGAGCCAGGTAAGGGGATGGAAAAATGAGCAGCTAGAGCCAGAGCAGGCAGCAGAGCTGGGGGTGTTATTTAAGCCGGTGTGGTGGTTATTTCACGCAGTGGCCATTACCTGTGACGACGGGCCTGGGGTAGGGGGAAGAGATGAGCGATAAATCCCTGCCATGACTCCAGCCAGGGCTGGGTGCTGCTGGAAATGCATCAGATAAGGGCTTGGGGCAGGGTGGGGCTGCACACTTGCCACACACTCAGGTGTTAATGCTGCCTCTGAGTAGGGACAAGTCTCCTGGCCCCATCCCAGCAGCAGCCTCTGCCTCCCCAGGGGCAGGTGGGCGCATCCCAGTGTTGATTTTTGTGGAGCTCGTCCTTGCTTGTGCTTGCTTGCACGCTTCCTTGCTCCTCTCCGTTGCTTGGAGGTGCCCGTTCCTCTCCACTGCCCATGGCCAGCCCGGTGTGGCCGGCACGGGCTCAGGCTTTAATTTCGAGGAGCGGGATGGGATCCCTCATTGGGGGCTGGCAACGCCGGGGGGTGTCTGTCCCAGAAGAGCCAGGACGTGCCAGTGGGGCCAGCGCCTGCAGGGAGGCAGCAGCTACTCATCCCTTTTCTTGCAATGACGGAGGATATTCTGGCTTTTCTTGACCACCCGGTGCCGGCTGGGGCTGCCCAGGGGTTGTGCAGGTTAACACGGGGGTGAGAACCGGTCCCACTGAGGCAGGGCAGGATGTGACAGCTGCCTGCGATGGGGCAATAGCTGCCTGCCCGCCTGGGGCTTGGCAGGGTGACCCCAAGCCCTGTGGGGACGAGCTCTGAACCCCAAACTCCCCGTGGATGGAGATTTGGGTGGGTACCAGGCATGGCCGAGGGGTGCCCTGCAGTTATGCCGCTGGCTGAGCCCCAGGGCGCTGGATGCCGGCACAGCCACCACTCACTTGGCCGCCCGAGCAAGCGCACGGGGCCGTCACCGCCTTTAGCAGCAGAGATCTGGCTTTGAGGGTGGTGGGACGCGCCAGGGCCGGATCCGGGCGCACAATGGTCCCTTTTCTGCCCCTCCACGGAGCGATGCCTGAGCAGGGTGCCGGCTGGTGCCGAGCCCTCCTGGTGCGGCCACGGCACCCGCTTGCCCCCCTGGGCACAGCCATGCTGTGGCAGGACGGGACCCTGTGGGTGGCAGCACCCCTCAGCCCCCCGTGTGTGGGGTGCCTGGGGATGCCCAAAGTGCCGGCGCAACCAGTGGGACCGGGGAAGGGGGAGCAGCTGGCGGCAGCACGGTGTCTCTGCAGTTATCACACTGAGGGTGGGGGAGCACAAATATTGCTGCCATTAAGGCCATAAAAGCCTTAGATACGGCAGGTGGTGGGGAGGGAGGGCAGGGGGAGGCTGTGGGAAGGATGGAGCCAACAGAGTGCTGCCGGGATGCCCCGGGGAGCCGGCGGCCAGGTAGGAGCTGCGGGTCTGAGCCCCCATCGCAGCGCTCCCCACCCCAAGGTGAGCCCCGGGTGCAGGAGGTGACAGCCCGGCCATCAGCCATCCCAGGGGAGGAGGACAGTGGCTGGTGAGAGCTGGACCTCCAGGGAGGAGAGGGACTGGGTGCCACCGCCGAAGGACAGCCGTCGTCACCCGCTCGGCCGGCAGCACCCGGCCACCCCGGCTCCCACCGCCACGGGTGCCGGCTTGCAGGGCCAAGCCGGGCTGGGGGCTGGCGGTGGCGTGGCGGTGCAGGGGAGCGGAGGGGCCGGGCGTGGGGCTGGCGGTGACAATGTCCCCGTTGAGGCCGGTGCTGCAGATGGAGACAAATGGCCCCCTTGTTTTCGGTGCTGGCAGGCAGCGGGCAGGCAGCGCACAGGCAGCGGGCTGAATGCCGCCTCTGTGCCGCTGGGAGTGGGTGGGGAGACGGGAGGCTCGGGGTGGCAGCGGGCACCCAGGCCTGGCCTGGCTGTCCCGGGGGAGCCGGGCAGTGCCCGGCCGCAGCCCCGCGTCCCTCTCAGCAGCAGCTCTCATTCCTCTCTCTCTTTTTCCCCCTCCCCAGGCCAGCAATTTGGGGCTGGGACCCAAGCAATGCTGTAAAGACCGTAGCTGGTGCGGAGGCTTCGGAAAAGCCAGCGTTTGAGGGGAGCTGCCCGGAACGAGCTTATTCCATGTCGGAGCAGCATCGGCACCCCTGCCCCGTGCCGCCCACTTCCCCGCGCCCCGGCCAGCCCAGGAGAGGAGAGGGACGGCTCGCTGAGAGCAGCTTAAGCAAAGGAAAAGGTGATGCCTGGGGTCGGCGGGGTGCTTGGGGGGCAGCTCTATGGGACAGGGTGCCAGGAGGCATGTGGGGAGGGGTGTTTGCACCCACGGGGCGTGTGCCAGGGGGATGGAGGGATAGGAAGGACCATGTCTGCGTGAAATTGGGCATGTGGAAAAAAGAGTGTGCCCATGGGCTGGCGGGGGCAGAAGGAGCAAGCGGCCGGTGGATGTGCCTTGTGTATTGTGGCTATAGGGGTTTGGCCATAAAGAAAATGGCTGCTATAGGGAAAACCCAAAAGTGGGCTTTGGGATGTTCCCAGGGACCAGGGGAGCTGCTGGCACACGGGGATGGAGCAGCAGAGCCCCGTGGCCCCAGGCATCCCGGGGGGTGACCCATGGGGAAATGGCCGGCATGGCCACGTCCTCCGGCGGGGAATTTCAACAGGCCACCTGAGAGCTGGCGCCGCGGCTGCCCCGCATTAATGGGAGCCCCAGGAAAAACTCCCTGCTCGCTGCATTTCTCCTGGCGAGAGATTAATAATTAAGCCACTCGTTTAAGACAAAGTCAATAGAGTAACTGGGTTGGGAACTGTTTGCCAGGACCACCTGAGGGGAGCCAGCCCGGGTGGAGCGAGGCATCTTCTTGGCATCCCAGCATGGGGGGCCGGGGTGCTGTGCTGTCCCGGGGGGATGGCGGGGTCCCCCGCTGGGCCGGCAGCCAAGAGGTGGTTAATGGCACCGGCTCACTGTATTCAGTGGGCTCAGTGCCAGGGCCGGCAGCGCTGTGCCCCATGGCGTGGCAGCAAGGACAGCCTGCCAGCCGGTGGGTTTCAGCTTCGCTCCCAGCCGGCAGCACCCGTGCAGGCAGGTGTCCCCTCTGGTGCTGCCTGGCTCTCACCAGTGGCTTTTCCAGGTGGTGCCAATGCCGGCGCCGCAGATGGCGACCGTGATGTGATCATGGCCACAGTGTAAGACCAAACCCTGGCTGTTCCCAGTCATGTGAAACCCTCTTGGCTTCACACCCTTGCTGCAGTTTTGGGGTAGGGTCAGAGCTACCCAATCCCCGCTGCGGTTACACCGTTCACCCCCCCATATCCTTGCCATTCCTGCCGTGCTTGCCAGCAGATCAGAAAACCGGCTGTAAGAGGTTGGATGTGGCCAGCCCTGCCTGACCCGGCGATCCCTGCTGCAGGGCCCAGGGGGGAGCACTTGGGTGAGCTTGGGTGCGCTTGCAGGGTGCCACCAGGTGCCCCCACCCCGTCGGCATTCCCCGGCTGCTGCGCTGGGTGCCAGGATGAGCTGTGCCCAGCTCTTGCCCTGGGCTCCGGTTGCATTTTCCATTCATTATTCATCGAGCTGGAAATCTCAGCGGCAGGAGACGACTGGGATGGGAGGGCAGAGAGAGGGGGAGGCAGGCAGGAGCAGCCAGCCGAGCTCACCGTGCCCTGGGCACCCTTCACACTGGCGGGTAACCTTTCTGCTTGGGGTTTAGCTTAGAAATCCCAGGGGGTCTTTGCTACGTGGTGTCTAGAATTAATCTGAGACGAGACTTTGTCTCTCTCATTCATCTGCTGGAGCTAGGAGGCTCTAAGGGGGTGATGCCGTGGCAGGCACGGGGGGGCTGGTGGTTTATTTGTAGGGGGTGTTATTCAGCAGGCAGCTGGCAGTGTGGCCAGCCTGCTCCAAAGGTGTCGGGCAAAGGGTGCCTGGGAGCCAGAAAGGTGCCAGGGCAGCCAGAGCGAGCAGGAGCGCGGGGAGGCGATGCTGCTCCCACAGCCACTAAATGGGGATGCAAGGCTGGGGGGGGCCATGCAGGGCTTTGCCCTCCAGCTTGTGGGGTGCTCCCGGCTGCTGGGCTCTGCTCGCAGCCCCCCGGCAGCGGGTGCTGCGGTCACGGGTGGCTCGTCCCCTTGACCTGCCGGAGAGGACAGCCCTGCTGCAATGCGGTCGCTGGCGCGATGGAGCTGCCGGTGCTCCCCGCATCCCAAGCCGGCGGCGAGCGGCAGCCGTGCGCGGCTGGGCAGGTGCTGCGGGGGGACGGGGGCTGTCGGGGAGAGCGGCACTGGGGAGGGGGCGGCCTGGGGGGCTGTGGGGCTGGGCACGGGGAGGGGGCTGTCTGCAGGGTCTGTGTGCTTGCGTGTGCATGTGTGTGTGCATGCATGCACGCATAGACATGTCTGTGTCCTTGTGCATACATGGACATATGTGTCTGTGTCCCTGTGTGTCCGTGAGTGTGCATAGATGCCTGTGCGCGCTTGTGTGTGCAGGCATGGGTGCGTCTGTGTCCCTGAGGGGCGTTCATTAGTGCATACGTGTGTGCGTGCGTGTCCCCATGCATGCATGTGCGTGCATGAACATGCACAGATGTGTGTCTGTGTCCTGGCATGTGTGTGCACCTGCACAGATGTGCATGGATGCGTGTGTCCCTATGCGTACATGCCCTTGCATGTGTGTATACGTGTGCATGGACCCCCGTGCCTGGCAGGTCTGTGTACCCCTGGCCTCCACCCTGAGCCACCCAAAGGTGCAGGTGCCGTGGCCAGAGGGGAGCCACGAGCCCCCGTGCAGCCGCTGCTGCTGGAGGGACCAGGAGACATGGGCAAAGCTGCACTGGGCAGATGTCACGGCATCTGGTACATCCTGAGCTGCCAGAGCTCCTGATCCAGTCTGGAGATTTTCTTGGGAAAAGGGATCCCAGCCGGTCTTGGAAAGCTGCTGCCCGTGTCGGTGATTTTTCAGTGCTGGGGGAGCTGCTGGTGCAGCCTGGCAGAGGATGCTCATTCTGCGGCTGGGCTGCCCCATGGCACAGCTCCTTTCTCCCCCTCATTTCCAGGCCCGCAGCCTCTCTGATTGCTCTTGTATTGGGCCAGGGAGTCACTTTGGGTTTTCTCCAGGCAGGCGAGGGGTGCGCAGTGTGGGCAGAGCTGCTGCTCTTTGGCCATGAATCCATTGTGCCCGTGGGCAGGGACACACCTGGCACTGGCTCGCCTTTCTCCTGGCAGTGCCAGCACCAAAAAGCCAGGCGAGATGCTTCCCGGGACTTTCCATGCCCGTGAGATGCCCCCATGCCTCATTTGCTATGATTTGAATCACATGGTCCCCCCGGTCCCTGCTTCCCTGTCCTCCGGTGCTAATGGCTCTCCTCTCTGCCGGCTACAGGTGACCACGATGCTGCACCATGGGAAGAACTGGAGGTCCATGTGCAAGGGACTCGTCCTGGGGACCCTCCTGACCAGCTTCATGCTGCTACTCTACTCCTACGCCGGCCCCCCACTGCAAGTCGGCATGACAGAGTGAGTGTGGGGTCCCCGGGTCCCCCTCTGGCTGCTCGGCCACCCTGTGTCGCACTGGGCACCCCCATCCAGAGACAGTCCCAGGGTTTTCCAGGCTCTGGTGGTTTCACATCAACACATCCCCTTCCTACAACCTCCTGTTGGAGACTGTGCCCTGTCCCATGGGTGAGGGGGAAAGTGAACCCCAACTCCCCCAGGGGCTGGGGATCCTCACCCTGGGGGGCCCTGCTGCAAAATGGGAGCCAGCGGTCAGCTCCTGGGCAATGGAGGGGATGGGGAGGTACAGGAGACGCCCTGCCCACTGCGGCTTCATGTCCCCTGGGAGAAGGAAAAGCACCACAGCAGATGTTCCCTGGCAGCCAGGAGCAGCAGGCAGCGCCGAGGAAGTTATTTAGGCACTCTTTATCAAGGGCTTGCCCTTCAAGAGCACCCAGAGCGCTGCCATGTGTAAACTCTCACCCGCAGAGATGGGCAAGGGTAGGTCCAAAGCTCTTTGCTGCCCATCATGGCAAAAGCCGGTGTTCAGCAAGGCCACCGCTCCTAGCATTAATCTTATCTCTAGGCTTATAAGAGATATCGACCTGCGGGTGTTTCATAAGCTATGTGCTGACCTGCGCTCCCCTGTGCTGCTGGATGGGAGTGTGACCCATGATCAGCTTTGCATCTTCATTAGCGGTGCCTAAAGTCACTTGACACTGTGGTCTCTGTTCCCTGCTCCAGGCATCTCAGATAACACACAAATTGTTCTCAGTACTGCTGAGGGCCCATGTGTTCATCTGCAGGGCCACGAGCTAGAATTATTTCCCTTTTTTCTTGGGTGCTGGTTCCTCCATGACTCATAGAAGGGGTTGAGACTCACAAGAACATTATCAGCTCCTGTCCATGGAGTTATGGCCATGGAGAGCTCATCTCAACGCATGTCTCAACATCACCTGCACCAGAGCCACCACAGCCATGCCTGTGGGGAGGGATGGGGACCCGCTGCTCAGGCTACACTGATGCCAGTGGGCGCTGACCACCATGAAGACCCCCGTAGCAGCATGTTCTTTGCACCTGGGATTGTCCAGGAGGTGAATGAGCTCGGTTTGGTGGCTCGGAGGTGCACCTGATGCTGGGGGGCTCGTGGGGGCAGTGGGCTCATCCCTGCTCGCCATGGGGCTCCTGCCGGACGGGTGCCCCAGTCCCACTGGGCACGTGGCTGGGTGCAAAGGGGGCTCTGCCTGAAGCTGGGCTCGTCTCCGACGGGGAGCCTGAGGGGTGCTGGGGGTGAACAACCATCCCCGGGTCCACCCCCTGCCCCCAGCTCCAGTTCCTCCAGGAAGGAAAATGGCCAGGCCCTCATGGTGGCTGGGCCATGTTGGCCAAGCTGCCCTCACTGTGGTGTCCTGTCTCTTCTCCCCACCAGGGTCCCCGTCCCCTCCTCCTGCTCCTCCTACCCGGCCCCCGGCAAGGCGCCAGCAGCAGCCAATGGCACGGGCAGCCCCTCGGGACGAAGCTGCCTGCCCAAGCTGAACGTGATGTTCATGAAGACGCACAAGACAGCCAGCAGCACCATCCTCAACATCCTCTTCCGCTTCGGGGAGAAGCATCGCTTGAAATTTGCCTTCCCCAATGGCCGCAACGACTTCTACTACCCCTCCTTCTTTGAGCGCAGCCAGGTGCAGCACTACCGGCCGGGCGCGTGCTTCAACATCATCTGCAACCACATGCGCTTCCACTACGAGGAGGTGCGCAGGCTCCTGCCGGTGGACACCACCTTCGTGACAGTGCTGCGGGATCCTGCCTACCTCTTCGAGTCCTCTTTCCACTACTTCGGGCGCGTCATTCCCCTCACCTGGAAGCTGACGGGGGAGGACAAGCTGGCGGAATTCCTCCGGGACCCCTGGCACTACTACGACCCCAACGGGTTCAACGCTCACTACCTCCAAAACCTCCTCTTCTTTGACTTGGGCTATGACAACAACATGAACGCTGACAGCCCGCTGGTGGAGGAGCACATCCAGGAGATAGATCACCGTTTCCACCTCGTCATGTTGCTTGAGTACTTTGACGAGTCCCTGGTGCTGCTGAAGGACCTGCTGTGCTGGCAGCTGGAAGATGTCCTCTACTTCAAGCTCAATGCCCGGAAGGGCTCCACTGTCTCCCGTCTGACACCTGAGCTCTATGAGAAGGCCACCTCCTGGAACCTCATCGATGCTAAGCTCTACCGCTATTTTAATGCCACCTTCTGGCGTAAGGTGGAGGCCTACGGGAGGGAGCGGATGGCCAAGGATGTGGCCGAGCTGCAGCGGGAAAACGAGAAGATGAAGAGCATCTGCATCGACGGGGGACACCCCGTGGATGCCAGCGCCATCCAAGAGTCCTCCATGCAACCCTGGCAGCCGCTGGGGGAGAAGTCCATCCTGGGCTACAACTTGAAGAAGAAGATCAACAAGAAGCACCAGAAGCTGTGCCGCAAGATGCTGACGCCTGAAATCCAGTACCTGACCGACCTGGGGGTCAATCTCTGGATCACCAAGCTGTGGAGCCACGTGCGGGACTTCTTGAAGTGGTAGGGGATGGTGGGCACCCCACTCCCCCAAGGGACGAACCAGGTGCTTTCCTTTTTCTTACTCATGGTGTCTTTTGGTGGGACATGAGCAGAACCAGCTGGAGGCTCCAGCACCCAGGAATGCCAAGGAGGACCCTCCATCACCTTCCTGTCGAGCCCCAACTTGGGCAGGAGCCTGTGGGAGGGCTGCTGTCACCCACCAGGAGGGAGACCCCTGCCTCCAAGGGGTCAGGGATTGGGGGTTTGGGGGGAGCGTTCCAGCAGGATCCACTTCTTCCCTCCCTGCGGAAAGGCCAGAGGAGATATTTGTGAAGGATATGGCTTCATCACAGCGAGAGCAGGATATCCATCACTGCATCACTGGAGTCACGCCGTGGGTCGGGCAGTGTGGGGAGGGACATGCCCGGCCAGTGGCGGGAGGGGGTTTTCCTTGCCGAGGGTGGGCAGAGCTGCTGGCAGGGAACCAGAACCCCGAGGGGCTCCTCAAATCACCCCGTTTCCCTCAAGCCCTGATTGTGGGGCCTGCTGCACCGCTCCAGTAGGTCCCAGCCCATGGATGTGATGAGCACAGCATGTTCTCAGCCTTCCATCGATCCATGGCAGGCTGTGACCAGGAGCCAGCTGAAAGATGCAGCAGCGGCCACGCTTGGGTTTGGAGAAAGGAAAACCCACCCCAAAAGCCCCGGCATTTATCAACAGGCTTGTGGTCCCTGTGGGCAAAGGGCGTCCATGCAGCAGGTCCCCTCCCAGCCCCGCACTGTCCCGGTTAGAGGGCCCCGTGGCCCCGGTCCCTACAGGGGACATCCCGGGAGGCCCACGGGGTCTGGTGAGAACTGGCGTGGGGAGCAGGGTCTGGTGGCCGCCATCCCAGTGATGCCATTGATCCCGTCCCCCGGGCGTGGGGGCATGCCGAGGATGGGGTCCGTCCCCCCTACCCCATGGGGGGAACAGCCCTCGGGTGTCCTGGCCGGGCTGGATGACACCGGCAATGCCACGTCCTGCCAAGAGCGGCCCTGGCCGGGCACGGAGGTGGTACCTGCAACTGAGCCTCCCTCACAGCAAAGGGACCCCCAGCGGCCCCCCAGCCCGTGTTCTGCTCCCTTTGTAAAGACCAGAAATAAAAAAGCAATTCTACTTTTGTAAGATAATTGTATATTTGGCAGTTTTTTCTATAAGGATGGTCCAGCCGGTCTCCATCCGTCTCCTTCTTCCCCAGGGGGTGGGGACCTCCCCACGCTGACCCCCGGCGCAGGGTCGTGCAGCTGCAGCAGGATGCTCTGCCAGTCCTTGCTCCCCCAGGGGCCGGATCCCGCTCTGCCCAGGGAGATGGCCCTCAGGGTCCCGGCTCTGCTCTCCCCATCAGTCCTGCGGGTGGGGAGCCCCATGTCCCCTCAGCACCACTGAGGAAAACATCCCCCACCGCGAACGGGGTGCCTGGATCCGTCCCCGCCGTCCCTGCAGAGCTGCCCGTGCTGCCAGGTGCTGGCACGGCACTCCCACGGTGTGCAGATGCCACCCGGAAGGTCTGCTGGTTTTGCAGGGACACCGGACCCATGGGACAGTCATCACGGGTGACATAACACCCTCATGCCATCAGGTCCCAGCTCTGCTGCTGGCGGGTGCACCCCATTTTCAAGGGTGGCCCCGATACTCCCATCGGGGCTTCTCCAGCCGAAGCAGCGGAGCTACCGCTGGGGCCACCAACACAACTGTGCGTGATGCTGCCCACGGACACTGGGGCGGGTGCTGGGGACACGGAGCTTGGGGCACCTCCCTGAGGTCCACAGGTGTCTCCCATGACATGCTGAGGTCTCCTGCAGGGGCCAGGTCCCACCCCAGCCACGAGTTCCCTCTGCAGATGTGGGCATGGAAAAGCCCCTTCCGAGGCAGGGGGTCAGCTGTACAGCCCACCCGGGATGACATCCCCGTGGGGGTGTGTTCTGTGTCCCTCTGCGCCCAGGCCACCACGCCAACCCCTGCAGAGGGGGCTGCGATGGGGTTTTGGGGCCATCTGAGACAGGCAGGAGCCACGGACACATGCGCTCCACTATGTCTCTGTCCTGGCGGTGGCCGCACTGCCGCCTGCGGCCGGGCTGCCTGTGCCCCCGGGGCTGCCTGTGCCCCCGGGGCTGCCTGTCCTGGAGGGCGGCTGGCAGCGAGCCCTGGGGTGGGGAGCAGCGGCTCTGGGCTTGCCTGGGGCCAAGGGGTGGAAGGAAAGTCCTCCTGCTGAAGTCGCCCCGTCCCAGCACCCAGCAGCTTCCTCCTACAGGCTTTTGTTCTCAATAAATGGGACCAAGCTGGGACCGTGGGTCCAAGAACATGTGATGGGAGTGGGGCTGGGGCTGCAAGCAGGACCATAGTGGGATGAGGATGGTGCACTGGGGACCAGGATTGTGTGGTGGGACCAGGATCCTGCATGGGTCCGTGACTGAGTGGTGGGATCAGAACTGTGTGGTGGGACTAGGACCATGTGTAGGACTGAGACAGGGACCATGATGGGACCAGGACCTTGTGGTGGGACCAACACCATGAGGTGGGACCAGGAGCATCCATGGGACCAAGACTGAGTGGTGAGACCAGACCATGAGGTGCAACTGGGATCAGGGCAAAGTGGTTGAACCAGGAGTATGTGCAGGACCAAAACTACATGGTGGGACCAGCACCATGGCCGGGACCAGGACTAAGTCTGGGGACTTGGTCTGGGACCATGCAGCAGGACCTGGACCTTGTTCAGGACCAGGACTGTGTGCAGGACCAGACTGAGCGGTAGGACTGTGACTATGTGATGGGACCGGGACTGAGCGATGGGACCGGGACAGCGTGTAGGACAAGCGCCACACATGGGGCTGCTGATTGACTGCAGGGAAAATCAAGCAAATCCCCCAAAGCCGGCAGCAGCAGCTGGGGCCTGTTGGCACCCAGCCCTGGCCTTTAAAGGCCCCCAGGGGCTGGGGCTGTTGCTTACTGGGAATGGGGTTGTGCTGGTGGGTTCTGGTGTGTGGGGCTGTGCTGGGGGTGGCAGGTGAGTGGGGCTGGGACCCCCTGGCTCTACTGGGAGAGGTGGGTGGTGGGATCCATGTCTGAGTGCAGGAGGGTGGTGGGTGCCCCTTGGTTTTGCCCGGTGCTGGTTCTTGGTGCCCTCCTGGACTTAGTGGTGCAGGTCCTCTTGGTGGAGAGGAGCCTTCCTAAAAATGACCCTGTGCTCTGGGGATGTGGGGTTGGAGCAAGGAGGCTTGCTGGGAGCTCCCTGTGCACCCAGGTCCCAGCAGGTCTGCAGGGGCCTGGTTTGGGTGGGGGGACTAGAGCCACTGGTGGGGTGTATGGCTGCTGGCAATGGTCTCCCATCCTGTGAGCGGCTCCTCGTCCCTCCCCAGCCCTGGCTTGGGTCCTGGTGCTGGGGATGCTTAACCTTGCATTTTGGGAGGGTGTGGAGCACCCTCTCCTCCAGCACCCACTGCCGCAGTGGTCCCATGCCAGAGCCTGGCCACCAAGACCTGGGGAGGTCCTGGTTGGGCGAGCACCCTGATGTGCTCCAACCCAGCAGAGCTCCCGGGTACTCTCCCCTTCTTGTGTGGCACCACCTGCCCCCCACAAGTCCTGGGGACATGTGAGGACCTGGATATCCTCGCTGTGCCTGGGATGTGCTGCTGGACGCTCAGCCCTGCTGAGCAAGCCCTCCCCTTGCTGCAGGGACCACCATGGCTTCAGCGTCCTCTGGCCACACAGTGGTGGCTTCATTGGTGTCTTCAGGCATGGGGACAAGGGCTGCAGCCCCAGTGCTTGCTGCTGCCACCATGCCTGGTGGGGCTCGTGCTCACCCCCACTCCGAGGAGCCCATCATGAACTTCACCTTGAGGCTCCTGGATGGTGAGTGCTCCGGGTCTTGTGTTGGGTGCTAACTTCAGGGGGTAGAGACCACAGGATGGGTCCAGCCAAGACCCCAGGGCTTGACCATTAGCACCCAGTGCTTTCTCCTGAGTGGGTCCTAGTGCTGAGGCCACCACAAGAAGGTGGCCATCCCTGCAGGACCATCGCTCACAGTCTTGTGTAGGGCTTTGAGATGTTCCCCATCTGGTGCTTGACTCCATGATCAGCTTTTCTGGGGGTCAGCTGCCCCATGTCAGTCTGATGGGTGGCATGGTCCCTCTCAGCTCCGTGGGGGATACCAGGAAGGTGCTGTAGCTCTGGAGAGCAGGCGGGGAAGCCAGACCAGGGTGACAAAGCCAGGACAACTCTTGGCTTGCAGGAACGGGGGATTGGCTCTGAAACTGGGGAGCTGCAGGCAGGTGCCTGCCTCACAGGGGTGCAGGCAAAGACACCTATGGGTGGTGGTCCGGGATGTGTCTGATGTTCCTATCTGTGGTGGGACAGGCTCGGGGATGTCACGCTGAGCCCATCCTCCCTTCTCCTTCAGGAGACCCCAGTGCCATGAAGAAGCCACTGGTGCTCAGCCCCGGCTCTGCCATCCGCCTGGAGGCCAGGGTTGACTTCAGTCCTGGCATCTCCCTGAAAATCTACGTGGACCAGTGCTATGGGACCAGCTCAGAGCAGCCAGGACACTCCAGGAGGGTCTTCCTGGTGGTGAACAGCCATGGGTCAGTGCCCATGGGGCGGGAGGTGCAGACCGCTGCTCCAGGCACCTTGAGGTTCTGCAAGACGTCCTGATGGGGAGGGATGTCCAGGTCCTGGAGACAGCCTGGGAATGTCCCTGTGTTGCTCTCCTGCCTCAGGTGCCTGCACGGGCAGAAGCCGGGGAGCGTGTCTGTCCAGCACCAGAGAGGGGTGTCTGCCCTCCAGCTCACCATCCTGGCCCCCATGCTGAATGATGAGCGTGAGGAAGAGGAGGTGAGGTTGGGGTGATGTCCTTGGTGGCGGGATGGAGGTCCTGCTGGGGATGACCTGCGGCTCCCAAAGCACTGTCCCTCCTGGGGTGTCCTGCTCCATGCTGGGGTGGTCCCCACCCCATGGGGACGCGTGGGAGGAGAGCGGGGTCCCTGAGGAAGGACATGCTGGTGGCATGTCCTGCCTGGAGCTGCTGTCTCGGCAGGTCTACGTGCACTGCCTGCTGACAGCATGGGGCCCTACCGGTGCCTGGGGGCATGGTGCCAGGTCCTGCTTCTACAGCCAAGCCACGGCCAGGTAAGCTCACCCTGATGGTGCCCCATGACCCGAGCACCCATGGGTGCTTTGGGAGCAGAAGCACCTTCTTCTGGCCTGGGAACAGAAGCCCCAGGCAAGGGGACCCATCTGGGGCACCAAGCTGCCCCACTGTGGTCTGGATGCCACCTCTTCTCCCATGGTAGCCCCCGGGTATCCCCACAGGTCCCAGCTCCCTCTGGGTGCAGATGAATTGGGGAGGTGCTTGGTGTCACCTGGGGGACATCTCTGGGGTGGCCGAGACCTGCAGGGCTGGAGGGACCTGATGGCAAGGCCCCATGTGGGTCTCGGGGTGGAGGCTGGGGACCCCCAGACGTCAGCCCTGTCCTCTCCTTCCAGCTGGCAGAACGCAGAGGACCCTTCCCAGAGCACCCTGTGCCGCTGCTGTGACACCGACTGTCCCCCTGGTGACACCAGCCCCAGAGAGCTGCCAGGTACCAGGGCTGGGCTGTGGTGGCCCGTGTGGCTTTGGGATCTTTGGGGGGTCCTGGGGCTGGGACAGGCTGTACCGGCCGTGTCCTCCCGCAGGGTTCCCGGGAGAGGGGACGCCCCACCGGGAGACAGTCGGACCGTTGCTAGTGCAGAAGAAGGTGCCATGGTACGAAGGTGAGCAGACAACCCCAAACATCACCCTGTGGCCCCAAAACCACCACCCCAGGTGCCGAAGCAACCTCTGAACCCCCCCGTTTTGGTTTTGCCGTCCCCAGCTCCGTGCCACACGGTGAAGCGGTTCCTGCTGGTCGGGCTGGCCCTGGTGGGCAGCGCCCTGGTGGCAGCCGCCCTGCTGGGGGGTCTGCTGGGGCTGGCCATGGCCGCCTGGCGCTTGGGCGGGCGCCGGCAGGGACGGCGGCGACCGAGGCGGCAGTGTCCCTTCCAGGCCGAGCTGCAGAGCGTGGTGGGGTCCCTGGTCCCCAGGGAGCCGGAGAAAGGGGGCAAGGTGCGTCCAGACTACCGCAGCCTGGCGCAGAGCTCGGTGTGAGCCAGCGAACCCCCTTCCTCACCAGTAAAAAGCGGGTTTTCTCTTCTCTAAAGCTTCTCCTGGTGGTACCGTGTGGATGCCACCACAGGCTGGGGGGGTGTCACCACACCTGGAAGTCACACCTGGTACCAGGAACCGGGGCTTCCAGGTGCGGTGGCGTGGCCCCACCTTGTGGTGGTGGAGCTGGGGGAGCTCCTGGTTGGGGAGGGGATTGGGGGGCCCTGGAGGCGTCCCTGAAGCTCTCGCAGGTGGTGGCAGCTCCTTGGGGACAGTCCCCAGCCAGGTAGTGGCTGTGGAGGGGCTCCAGATAGGAGCTGGGGGGACTGGGGCTGCTCCGGGTGTGCAGGGACCGCCCCATCGCAGGGTGGAGATGCGCCCCAGGGTGCTGAGCCCAGTGTCCC
>VZTV01071013.1:49608-74861 GCA_013400875.1 Anhinga rufa | reverse complement strand
GGTTTTTTTGCTCCTCCCCTTCTCTCCAAAGTTGCTTTAGGCCAAGCAGGGCTGTACTGTAGCTGGTCTATAAAAAGATTAGAGGTAACACATACCCCCAGCCTTTCCCCCAAGCCCCTTTGCAATATATATATTGTTCTCCTGATGGTTCATTCCAGTCTGTCTAACCACCAGACTCTGACTACTCACATTTATTCTATCTGAAGTGTTGAACACTACAAGAAATATTTTAAAATAGTTATAGTGGAGAAAATTCAGGCTTATGGGCTCCTTAATGAAGCTGGTTTACCCTCTTTCACAAAGGACCTGCTGCGCACCTCTCTTTTCAGTGAACGAGGCCCAAGAACTGTGGTGTCCACAGCTCTTTCACAGAAAAGGACCATCACTGCCTTCTGGCGTGCGGAAAGCTTCAGCCAGAGATATCCATGATACCAACAGTTAATTATTTTTTTTTTCCTGGGCTTTAGCTTTTAATCTATTTTCCATGAGTAGGAGGCCGTTTTTCCAGAGAGGTCAAAGCCTGGAGTTTTGGGGATTTTGCTCGTTTCACTCACACAAAAGGCAGAGAACTTGGTGTCTCTGGCTCCAGCACTGCAAATATGCTTCACGTATATATACTCTCAGTTAGACAGAACCCTTCCTTGTTGCTAACCAGTAAATCATGCCTTTTGAACACCCAATTACTTGCCCCTTAAAATTTTTAGAGCATATTGTTTGACACAGCACTGATAGAGGATAAACTATATTCCTAAAGCAGGCCAAGTTTTCATATGTTCTTAAAAATGCAACAGAAGAAGTTAAAAGCAAGGCATATGTATTAGAAATTGCTAGCACTGCTGTCACCATTCTGCAAAAGCAGGCTAGAGACTGACTCCCTGTGCCACTGAATGCACTTGGGAATTGAGCTTCTGGCTGCAGTGTTGCAGCATCAGGCAGTGGCTCTGAAATGACCCCATGCTTTACGAGAGTTTTGCTTTGAATGCTCCAGCAGCTTTGAGATACACACGGTCACAGGGACCCTTCCAAAGGGGAGCCAGCTTTTGTCTTCCCACGTATAAGCAATTGGAGTGCGCTCCCCGAATTCATGCCTACTAAATCAGGTCTTTGAATGCTACTTAGTGTATTCCAAATTAAGATACATATTCATTGTGGATAAGCAAGCTTAATTATGGATATATTGGGATATTTAGCATTTATAAAAATATTCAGAATATTCAGTATGTTTAATATGGCAGCATTTCAAGAGAATCTACACGACTTTGCACAGATTGTATTGACTTGGGATATGTAAAGAGCATTTTTTGTCCTTTAGACAAAGAAGAGTAGGAAATATTCAAGAGGTCATGGGAAATTTGTTTGATGTAAAAATGTCCCTTTTTTTTTTTTTAAAGCATTCAGGTAGAAGTAAGAAACCACAGTAAATAACGTCATGAATGAGACGAACATCTTATTCCCTACATTTTGTTTATATTTCATTGGTGCTGATAACAAAGCATGAAACACAGCCCAGTGCTAATATTATCAGAACTGGGTGTGTATGGTCTTTACACGCCCCTATAGGTGGCCTACTTTTCAGTGATGCTGAACACCTGCATCTCCTGTTGGTGGTTCATTACCCTGAAGTAGACACCTAAATATAGATTTAGTTGGCTCGTTTTTGACAAAGCCTAGCTGTAGACCTTATTTTTAACATGTGTAATTAAAATTATTCGTGAGAAAACTGCTATATAATGTAGCACTGCTGTAAGCTGCTATGCCAGGGGACTTTAAAAGCCCTACCTAAAATCCTTTCATAAAGGAAACCTTCAGAGATGATCTTCTGGTTGACTACTGAAGGGAATGGGGGAACTGTGAAATACTAATGTTGACATTTTTACTCTTTGGCAGACTACTCAGGGAAAGATATTTTACCTGTAAGGAGGAAACATTATGTAAAGTGAATCATTTCCACTTAACATAAAAAAAAAAAACCTTTCATTCTCAAGCTACCGTACGTGGTAACTATTGTTTCTTGCTTGGAGCATGTGCACGGCACTTCTGTAACTTGAACTGACTTTACACCATAAACTCTCATGAATAGATCTGTCCCCAATTAAGAAATGAAATGAAGACACGAAGTGACAATGTTTAAAGTGGGAAATCGTAACGTTACCAGAATGCTGCAGGCATTGTTCTCGGTGCGAGCTCGTTTCTGTGCTTCTAAAGGCCCCTACAGCTGCAGGTAGAAACGAACATATTCCCTCCCTAACGCCTAGGGACTGTGCAGGTGGAGTCTTCTGGGGGAGCGCAAAGCATGCTTGAGATGAGAACAAGCAAAACGGCAGACAACTGAATAATCCTAACCGACAGAGATGCTGACAAACTGAGACAAAGGCTGATACCAAGAAGCAAACAAGACAAAAGAAAGGGAACTATCTCCTGGTGAAGTGATCATACCGCAGCTTCTGTGGAAGAAATACTGACTGGCAAGAGACGAAACGATTCATGAAGCTAACCCCTACTCAGTATTCTGCTGTACTGCGAGATGCTGTAATTTAATCAAATACTTTGAAGACAGATTGACACGAACTGAGACTGCAAGAGCAAACTACATTTGCTGTGGAAGAAGTTAGTCAATAAATTCTAGCATGGCAGTAGTTTACAAAGACAAGATTATGAGTAAATTTATTGTGCAGTAATATAACCCGAATTACAAAAAGAGTCTAGATGTGGACTGAGCTGCCACATCTCTTTTTGGATAGATAAGGCCATTTCAGAACTTTTTGGACCTTACATTGTCTTTTAGAGAAAAAAAGCCCAGATACCTTCAGAATCCAATCTCAACTACCCATGAGATAAAACCATGAGCATGAAAAGATTAAAGAGCATTTTCAAGATGCTTAGGTTTACTAAATCTACATTACTAAACCAATGAGAACCAAAGGCTAGTTGAGCTAGTTTGCAGAGCTGCAGTGTTTCACTCTGTCACATACTTCTACTGAGAGGTATGTCCTCGCATAATTTTATTAGATAAGCATCATAAGGAGAGCACTTTCATCGAGTTCTCCAACTATAGCACAACTTTGCTGCTACTGTCCCACAAAAGCAAAGCGAACATTGCCTACAACAACAACTACTGAGTTGTACAATGCCGTCTCAAAAACTTTATGAGGAGAGTTGTTGCCACTCCTATGGCCTGACGGCAACTCAAGATACTTCTGTGGCAGCAGCTGAGTTCCCCACATGGTCTTTGGGCCAGAAAGATGCAAGTGCAACAGAGAAGGTGCTAAGAGTCTCCAGGAAGGTTACAGCATATGAACTATGTAACATGGTGGAACCCGGTGAGGATGTTTAGTGAGCAAGTAGAAACCAACTCCTAAACTTCAAGGAGGCAGGACTAGCATGGAGATGCATTCTCCAAGCACGACCAAAACCATCTGCAATCGTTTAGTAAGAGACAGGAGGACAGGGAAAGTACTGTAGTCAAAAATAAACTAAAAAGGGGGATGAAAGAAAAAGTGAGTGATGCCAGAGGCAGTTTCACAATGGAAGAAAACTGCTCATGAGAAGGTGTGCCCTGAAACCAACCTGCCAAGCTGGAAGATGGAGTGGGAAGGTCCAGGTTATGACACTGGTCTCCAAAGACACAAGATACGTGAAATAAATTCAGTTTAATGATTTTCTATGTAACAGCTTTGTCATGTATCATTCATAGCACTGGGAAGTGTTTGTTAAGACAGGAAACTCTTTACACTAAAAACAGGAAAGCACACCACCACATAGAGCCCTCAGAAACTGAAGGATGAGAGTCTTTCAAAGGCCAGATACTCGATATCAGGGTACAAATACTCTAATTGTTAATTGTACTGTTGCAGCAGAAAACATGTTAGTTGTAAAAGCAAATTATTTCTAGGAATTCTTTATGCACTATCTCACTATTACATATCGCTGTGCATTAGAGTTACATATCCCACCCACTCCCCAGTAAGCCAGTAACATATTTATTTAAACATTAACTACCTGCTCTACAATTAACTGACTCTCTATATAACAGACTTTGATAAAATGCTTAAAAAATTTAAGAGCTAAAAATCAAGCAGCACCGTTATTATTTATACATGTTATAAAACAGTCAGCACTTTAGTGATGAGTATCACTATGCAACTTTTTCCCAGCTACCACATTAAAACCCAAACATCCAATTAATTGTAAAACATACTTGTTTTGGGGCATCTGCGGAGGTGGTGTGAACTTCAGTACCTCGGAGTCCATTAGACTCAAATACCACTGTGGGAACAAGGGGGCTTGTTAACAGATGAACATTCAAGCTTCGTTAGTGTGTGTACATTATTTGAGACCATTACAGATTAACCACGTTCAAAAAAAGACACCAGCTACTAGCCTGTGGCCGGAAAATACCAATTTACCGTAACACTTACTGTAAGAGAGTGTGCTAATGGCAGCCTAGGGCCACTGCCCTTTTTAATTCAGACTTCAGCACTGAAGAAAGCAATCACTGACAACATTAATTATCAGTGTATGTGTAAAGGGACCTTCTTCTTGCATTACTTACCATTTGGCCTCTGTCATTTTGCATCAGACTGGCTTATGTATGCATCATTCACACTTTTCAGGAGGAAGCCGCTAGTCTCACTGTCTCATGCAATGCTCAGGAGGTCTCTCAACACTGGTGGCTTTAGCCTCCTACAGCCTCAACTGTAGACCGCGCCAGGTTAAAAATGGCTGGTAGGGATTTCCCATTTTAGGGCTGACCGGTCTGCGGAAAAATCTCGTTTCCTGCAAAAATGTTCCTGTCAACAGCAACAATGAGGCAAAACAAAGCCTTATGTTGTGCTGAAAGGGGTACTTTGATTTCAATTTGTGCTGGTGGCAACAGAATTCATTAGCATATTCATTTCTGAGTACCCTACTCTCTAATTAAAAAACAAGATTTGCAAACAGACTTATCTTAAATGCATTGCTTATTTTATGGAATTCAGGCAGTGATCAGGTAAGCAATATCCAGAGAACAAGAGCAACAGCCGTAAAAATAAAAAACCTGTCTATTAGATTTGGGTACTGGAATTACTTAGGTTAACATGGTATGTGAAACGTAATTCTTGGCATTTTGTTAGCTGGATCCGAAAGCAGGCAAGCAGGAAAGGGAGAAAGCAAGAGCAAGTGTGAAAAGGTACCTGCGTGGGACCTCTGATGAGCCCTGAGGTGACTGGGTTGGGTAAAGCATTTTCCACATTCTCTGCAGACGCAGTCTCCTTGGCGTGTTTGTGTCCTGAGCATTCCTGTAGTCGGGAGGGAAGGAGGGAGGGAGGAGGGGGTGGGGGGGAGAGGAGAAAGGAAAGTTGAGAAGAAAACATTATGCCAGAAGAAAACATCATTAGTATGTCTAATGTGTCATTATGTGAGGCTACCTTCAGGCCCTGGATGACAACTGTCAGCCTTCATCTAGGCACTGGCTGACAGGCCAGGCACACACAGGACTGCAAGAATGCATAAATTACATTGAATTAAAAAATGCTCCCCATGATGTGCCCGCACCAGGACTGGCATGTCAGGTGTGCGCTTTTCAGAGCAGCTGGATCCACTTCTCAGCCATCACCCAGCTTTGTCAAGCAGTACATCAGGCAAATCAAAGTGACTCCAGCGTGGCGGAGACAAGTCACATGGATAATAGGAAGTGAGTAGGACCAGAGCCCGACTGTCCCCCCCGGGCGGCAATACCTCAGAGACAAATGCAGAGCGAGTGGAGCCATCACAGACTGATCAAACCTTTCGCCCCTGCCTACCTGCCTGCCGGTGCTGCTTTGACCCCGGACCTCTGAGGCACAGACGAAAGACATCTGTGAATGAAAGTGTCATTCCGGACATTTTGAGCTGGTAGCAGCACAGCAGCCGTCCCCCAGCCCTGGATAAACATGTTTTCTAGGCCATTAGCATTTGTGGAAAACCACTCAAACCTCTCCTTTTTCTCCAAAGGTCAGTTTACAGCATCTGACTTAAAGGGCTGGTCTTTGTCTTTTTGCTGCTGATCAAAAAAGACACATTTGACTTTTATTGGGTTTTTTTATTATTAAAAAAAAAAAATGTTTGAACATCATCTTTTCTACACTGGTGAAATGCCCTCCTCGGAAGGAAAGAGTTGATGTTTCCATTTGCCACTGGAATGCTTTGGCTTTTAAAGAAATTCTCAAGGGCTTGTCAGCAGAAGAAATTTCAGCTTTTCATTCATTTTCTCCCCCATTACAGTATTTAAAAAGAGTAAAATTGTGAACAAAAATGTGGCAACAACCCCACCCCACCCCCAACTGAAAAATCAACTGCAGGATGCCAGAGGGCTCATCCAAAATACAGATGCTGTACCTGAAAATGCATGGAAAAGAAGATGGATTGCCATTTACTCTGCTGGTATGACACCAAGTGTCCTGCGATGGTTTTTACCACAGCATATATTGAAAAGAAATGTCTGGCTGTAAAAACCAAAAAACCCACTCACAAATTGTTTTGTCTTTTTATAATAGCACCTCCTGCAGATGGCAGCACAGTCTGTATAATGTAGCTGAACACACTCATTCCCAACAATTAAGTTCCTGGCAGTCAAATACGAGATCATGATTTAGGAGCAAATCCAGATCACATGTACCCCCCACCCCCCAAAAACCCCACCAGAAGACCCCCAAATCACACAGATTTCAATGAGAGCTTTACCATACTATAATGAGACGGATTTGTCTTGTAAGGCAGTCAAGGTTAAAGCAGATTTTCTTGTCTGTTACTAGCATTTTCCCCTCACTGGCCAGAACTACAGCTGCAAGCTTGAAAGCAAAGCAGAGTGAAGAGTGTTGAGGGCCTTTGCCGGACCACTGTGCTGGCTGCCGGACAGGCAGGGACAGGCAGGGCAGGGCTCTGCTACCGGCAGAGCGGCTTCCGTGGAGCCTGGGAGACCTGGGTTCCTCAGGTGGCTTTCTGCCACCTCTGGGAAGAGATTTAATCTCTCTATACCCCAAGTCTCCCTCTGTGAAAGGTGATACACTTGTCTCAGCAGCCATTATGGGCCTGATCCAACAGCCTTCGTGGAAACACTGTTCCCACTCGAGTCGTGCATGAGGCAGGTTGAGGATGCTGTTGTAAGCCAACGCACCCTGTACAACTGCTGAAGGTGATCAGGTTAGGACTTTATCTAACCCCTCCCTGTCACTCACTTTATCATAGTTATTTAAAAAGCAGGTGGAAAAAAATGATTGCTTCCAGGTATATTTGCCATTGTTGCATTTCCTAAGGAGCACCGTAAGGCTTTTGATAGTTCAGAGCTTTGAGCGATGGGCACCATTGCTGCAAGGCAATACCCCTATGAGTCATCACTCAGGTTATCCTATATGTGAACAGAAGAGGGTGGATGACTATAGGTGTTAGCAAATTAAGGTAAATGAACGCGACTATGTGAATGGGAGCTCCTGCAAAACCGGTGCTCAAAGCTGGTCTCAAAGGAGTCCCAGGGAAAGAGTGCACCTGCTGCCATAACCCATCCTTTCCTAATATGGCAGATTCATGTAAGTATCATGAATAAAACAAATAACCACTATTAAATAGATATCAATAAAATTCCCTCTACAAACATTTGGGAAGACTGGGCAGCGTGAAACAAACCTAGCCTAACCACAGCAAGCTTTGTCTTTGCAGCTCTATCACAACAGTACATACAACTCTCTTTTCCAAGGACACACCAGAACAGACACAAATGTAAAAGAAAAGATCCCAGAAAGAAATCTAATCCCTCTAAGGGAAGTTGAACACTGCCATACCATACACTAAAATATTCTACTACAATCCAAGATGAGGTAGTATACCAAACACCCAAGTAAAGCCTATCGGGAACATTCAATTGGGAAAAAACCCTGTGACAAACAGAATACCTAAGTGGGATTTTTGGTTGCTGTTTATGTCACGATTGCCATACTCACACTGCCATGTTAAGACTTAATTGTATGATTCATACTGACTCAGAGGGCTCAGTCTAGGGCCATGTGTTATTTCAGACAAGGTTCATTTACCCTCCTCTATTCGCAGTTGGTAGGATCTTGTTCCTTTTGCCTGCAGCACCTTTTTATTTTAGTGCTATGAAAAACAGCCATCATGCCAATTGGTTTGGAGAACCATCAACAACCTGGAAGTTGTATATAAAATAAAGACAAGCTACATAAAAAACAAAGTTTCAAATTCTGAAAACTTGATTGCTGTAAAACACTTGGAATGAAAGAAGAGATTTCAAAGCAGAGATGGGCACTAAATAACTCCCAGTTAAAGTGTCTCTGGAAATCACTGCCCAGCAAAAACATTTTGGCAGTAAAATCCCCCCTTCATATAAAAAAAGCAGGTAAACAAAAACCTCATTGGAAACCCTGCCCCTACTTTTCTTTGCCCCAACGGTCCTCATGTTTTTTCAGATGCCTACATTCACTAGGTCAGCTTCTAGTTCCTGGCTTTTACTGTTTCTCTCCATCCCTCTTAACATGGCTGGGAGCTCACCGGATCAAAAAGACTCCTCTGAGCAGGTTGACACAATGCGGTATTAAATAACATCAAGGAGGGTACGCATGTGAAGGCACCCTAAGTTGATGATGGAACAATTAAATGGTTTTTAGAGCAGGGAGAAACTTCAGGCAACACTCCTAGGCACTGGGATGGCAAAAGCAAGGGTCGGCTGGACAACAACAGGAACACTGATCCTGCAGTTTTAGAAACCGAGCACGTCCTCCTCTGCTTCCTTAACGAAAACCAGGAGCCTGAGGTTAGTTGCAATCATCACACAGCCTCTAATCACCTGCAAAATGATCTACTCAATTGCAATAAACAGTCAGCTCCTATGCAGCATTACTTTTTTAATGATTGAGCAAAACTGACAATGGAGTGGCTAAAAGGTGCACCTCATGGACTATTTCAGCTAGATTTTGCCTTCTTGTCTTCTCCAAACAGCCTTCCACCAAGACCTGACCGAATACCGTGGCTCCTTCCTTGCCTCACAGCTGCCAGAGCTGTCAACTTGCACACACACCTTCTGGGCGCTAGACCATAGTTGTCCTTAAGGCTACCTGCTTCCAAAAGGCCTGGGTTTTGTCCCACTTGCAAATTGGGGTCACAAGCTCCATTTCACACATGCTTTTGACAAAACAGAGAACATTATGTCAGGTGAGGACACTAGAACACTGGTTTGGAACATGCGCTCTTCCCATGTGGAGTTCAGTTCTTGCACAACTTCTTGCACACAAAAAAATGGGATCATTTACAAATGGTGAGAGCTGGGACTATGGCTCCCATTCTCCCCCGCTACACACACCCTACCATCTCAAGAGCAATAAATCAGTGTGATTTTCAGTTTCCATCAAGAGAAACTAATTCTGGCAGACAGTCAGAAGAGTATGGTTTCAAATGCAAATAGAAAGTGTTTGGTTGGTTTTTGGTTTTGTTGGTTGTTTTTTTTTGGTTGGTTGGTTGGGGTTTTTTTCTTCTTTTTACATGGCTGTTGACGGGCAAGAGACAGAAGGAGAGGTCTGATACTTTTTTAGTCCCTGAACTTTTAAACTGCCTAGCTGCACAAACACCTGTCCTGCTTACCTGAATTAGCAAGCACAGATTCATTCCTACCTCTTTTTAATTATAAACATGCAAACAGATCAAAATAATAATTTGAAAAATACAATAGCAGTCTTTGATATGGACAAGGAAGATCTTAAGACTTTTGTCAAGAAAGACAAAGGACACTGACAAGTAATTATCTCTCTCTGTTGTTGGAAGACTTGTTTGCAGATGAAATTGAAGAAAACCTCCAAAATAACATCACAGATAAGCCCCAGAGGATGTTTATTTTGCCCGAAGCAAAAAGATTATGATGTGTGCCAGCACCAGCGCATCAGGGGGATCTTCATGTGACAGCACATCTGTGTAACTTTAGCCTGCTTTAAGCGAGGGGACAAAGGAACAGTAATACTCCAGGTGGAACCAGATACATTTAACCTGCGACAGAAATGTCACACGGTGCATGAGGGGGGATGTTGCAGCGTTAGAGATTGGTAAACAAACCTACTCAAGCCTATCCAGAAATGATAAAAACAATGAACTTGTAATCCCAGCCACTAAAGGGAGAGAAGGAATAAACTGTGAAACAGCATGTCGTGGCTCCGAACAGAGCAGGAACAAGCAAGCCGCGTCCTCAGCTATGGAAGGGCTTGTGAAAAATCTTACCTGCGTGATCCAGGACAGGGCTGTTGGCACCGCAGGTTTGGTACAACGAAGCAAGGTCCTTTGGAATGTATGTTTTAAAGATATTTAAAATGTCCAAACGTTTCTCATGCCCGTCTGATCCCGGATCCTGTTTGCTGGAGTGTAAAGCCGGAGAAACTCCCGCGGCACTAGGCTGGGGCTGCAGCAGTGGACTCACTCGTGCTACCGCTGTGCAGTTTGCCAATGTCCTCATCTCATTCCCAGCCTTCATGTGAGACTCCCTCTGAGGCACCAATGGCTCTTCGAGTTTAGTGTACTGCTCACTTTTACACAGAGGGTGATACTGCGGCAGTGGGTTGAATTTGGCCTTCATGGAGTCGGATGCACAGTGCTTACCTGGAGGGGCAAAACTAGTACTTCCTTGGGGAACCATGTACTTTTCTACTTGCTTACTGTTGGTGGGCTGTGTGCTAGGCCTGGATATGACCGTCTGAGTAGGTGTTACGCTTCTGCTATAGGGTCCGATTTGCATAAGTTTGGAATTTGCTTCATATTTACTTTTTTGTTGTGCTGCTATGCTGTATTGCTCCTGGGAATGGTTTAACTTGGGCTGTCTGTACCCATCCAGACCCGATAAGCGTGGACCACAATGACCGAAGGCATGACCATCCTTTGACTGATGTGTACTCCCAGACTTTGCAGTCATCCCGACAGAAAGAGAGCTGCTTTTGGACCCTGGCAATGCACTTGGCACTTGAGTGCGCGTAAATCTGGCAACGGGCAAAGGCTGGCATTCTTTACCGCCAAGAACAGGAGGGGGGCCAGTACGCCCACTCCTCGCCAGAAAGACCAGGTTGTTTTTAATACTCTTGAATCCATTCTGTTGAACCCAAGGAGGGACCATCGAGTTACAGCTGATTTTGTGCAAAATTCTTTTGTGCATCCACAGGACTTCAGGGTAATAGGTCTTGTGACTGCAGAAAGGACACGGATAGACAATTAAAGCAGCCTGCAAGGATGTGTTCAGATTTTTATTGCATGAATTATCCCTTGTTGATTTTTCACTCAAATCGAGTGGAGCTACCTCTTGAGCTTCAGCACCTTTTTCTATCAGAGGATGCTCCCTGTTTAGGTCTAGCAAATTTTCTCTAGCGCGGCTAGCCTGTACTTCAAGTGACGTTTTCAAGTCCATGACCATGTTTGAAGATGTCTGGCCCACACCTGAAGCAAAGCTAGCAATGTGACTGGAGCAAGGAAGCCTTTGGCTGTGGTGAAACGCTGGCATCTTTACGTCTGCAGAACCTTTTAGATCTTGGTATTTCAAAAAGGGCTCCTTCATAACACTCTCCAGCGCTGACACCAGAGCAGGAATCCCTGGTTTAGATTCCCTGGCCTCATTTTCTCTGGTGTTGCAGCTTCCCAGCTTTGGGAGTTCAGCCAACTGAGATGTTACCATTGGGGTTTCCTCTTCAGGAAAGTTGCAGTGGTATGGCTTTTCATCTGAAAGGGACAAACAAAAAAATATCATTGTCATTTTATGCAGAAAGGAGCCCAAAAGCCAGAGGAAAATTCAATATTAGAGTAAGATAGCAGGAGAAGAAGCAAACTTTGGTATTAGTATCATAATGACATGCTACAGACCAAATGTACTATATAAGCAAGAAAATCTTGAAATAAGGCAACAATTCAATTTACTTTTAAAGATGACTGCGAAGTCTGGATAAACTCTCTAATGCTGCATGTTCATGACATTTTGAAGGAAGAACAATTCAATAATATACCCATGTTAAAATTCTGGGACTGCGAGAAAAACAAACAAATATGCAACAATTCAATGCTTTAACAAAAGCAAAGATAATGGAGCCAGATAAGACTGACCTAGTTAAAGGTCTGTCAGTGCTTCCATTACAAGCCCCTATTTTCAAAGGGTTTATAACTCAGCAATAAAAATTGGCTCCACACAGAAACCAAGCATATAAGCAGGTACAGCATACAGAATAAATTGCTCACTTAAGAGGGACCTTTGCAGTGGCCAAGTATAAAAGATGAGTTATGGAGGATGTAAATTTTGAATTTTCTATCCGTTAGTTTAAAGCAGATACATTTTTTTTTTTAAACATACTTTTATGTTTGAGTCAAACTTCAGGAAAATTTTATTACCACTTACTGAGAGGTAAGGAATTCAACATTTTCAGCCATTTAGATTACAGAATTCAAACCAGATTTTTGATTCTTCCCATTTTCTTCTTTGCTTCTCAGCTGTCCAGAGTAAATTTATCTACCTAACACGTGTCCTGGAAAGGGAACATACTGGGCAGTAATTAAAGCCATTTAGGGGGAAAGGGAAGAGTAGGATTTGTTTTGCTGGGAGCAAGGCTACCACTGCTCACTCTGCCAATGCCGACCTCTCAGAGCTGCTGATGAAGCCGTTGAATCTCTCCAAATCAGTTCACAAATCACTTCCATAGAGATTTTCATCACAGCAGTAATGCTTACTGCACTGAATCCATTTAACATGTAACTGAATTGAATCATCTGACAAACTTTCAGTTTCAATTAACATGCAGTTAATGAGCCACTGCCAGGCAAGTGTAAGGAGACCATGCTCCATCTAAAATGTCACCAGTCCAAAGTGATCACAGCATCTGTAGGAGGGGTGTGAATGGGAAAGGAGTTAACTGCTCTAGAGCTGCATATCCTCTCACATCAACTCATAAAAGCCAGCGCTTCAGAAAAATCAAGCACTGTTCCTTAGCACAGCGCAGTGCCACGGGCATTTTTCTGCACAGTGCAATGGAAGAAGCATGTCTTTGGCTGGAGTTTCACTGCAGATAAAATCTACTTAGCCTCGCCTTCAATTCAAGCAAAAAAATCTTAAGCTTTTGTTTAATTCAAGGTAATTAGGTTAAAAATAACCTACAGATTTGCAGCCTTGCAGGGCTGAGTGCTCACTCTGCTAAGATAATTCTCCTTTCAAACTCTCTAAGGGGCTAAATTCAGGGGGAAAAAAAACCTCAACCCAGAAACTTGTTTTTCCTGTGTTGCAGGGGGCAAGGCTTTGGGAAAGCACATGCCCAGCACTACTAGCCAAATTTACAGTTTGAAACAAAGACACTGCATGCAGCGGTGAAATCTGACACGGCACATCTGTGTTATTTTCAAAGCACATCTGTCAAAGCCCAAAATATCTGTGCTCTTAAATAAGATTTTAAGGCTTCTCTTTATGATCGCAAGGAGTGGCTCCTTTGATCATCGTAAATAACGAAGGAAAGCAAAAACAAATCATTCGGTCGCAGCAGTACTCAGCAGAGGCTGAACCAACCTACTGGCTGCGCTGAGCCGTAATGATGGGCAGACGCCTGCAACTCCCAGGTTGCTCTGCCTACCTCAGATACTCCTTGATGCTATCTGACTTGGGCAAAACCTACATACTGCACCATTTCAGCAGACAGGACTGAGTTGAATGAACCGTGAGATGGCACAGGTTAGGCCTGGGCTTGGAGGTCTGGACTGTTGGGGAGAGGAGGAGGAGAAGGAGAGGGCAGCAGAGAGACAGATTACAGTCCCATGTGCCCCAACAACCACAGAGTAGGAAAATGATGAAGGCATTTCTGAGGTATATCTAGGCCTGCAGTTGCCACAATGCTGAAGGCATACACTGTCAATACAATACATGAAAATTTGTAAGGTTATTACAAAAGACTCTTCTAAAAATCTCTTCATAGTGTCTTGCTAGATTCAATTCCTCTGATGTTTCACACAAACAGTACTGAACATACAAGGAGTAATTTTAAAAGCTTAGATCAGGAGCCTCAATAGCAGTGTTTGTGTTAATTGCTTAAGCAGCACTTCTAGCAAAAAAAATGCACCCCAAACCCACAGCCCTACCTCCCTTCCCCGAGATTTGGACAGACATGCTTCTCACCTGCGGGCCAGCTCATACTTCTTCACCAGCATAAAGCACAGCCTAAGCTTTTCCCAAGCCCCATCCTGCTCTCCACCAGGGACCCAACACTCTGGATATCAACACCCAGGCTGAAATGCTGCTACGTGCCATCCTCCCCATCATGGGTGGTGGTCCAGACCAGGCTGCAAGCAGGTAGCAAAAGCCCGGGGGGAAGAGGGGATGCAGGCAAAAGCACGAGAAGACAGTATGCAACCCAATAATATAGGCAGAGCATTTTTAGAAAAATAGATTAAATTTATTTCTGCCTGCTCCCAGCCGCTTGCCCCAGCTGAAAAGGGGTACTAACAATCCTTTTAAATCACTGGTATAAAATACTGCTCTAACCAGTGCAGTGCAGGCATTACTGTCACTAGAAACTTTTGAGATTTTATTATGGCCAGGTCAAAGCAAAAAGCCATGAATGGGATGCCTTTTGCATGATCTCCAGGGACTATAACTCACATTTCCCACTGAAAGAGTTCTTGGCTAAGCATGCTCTCACTTTTTATCCTACAGTCCCTGTCATCTTCTGGAGTTTGTCTCAATTCCTTTGTTTCTTACCCAAAACAGCCATTTACCTGTTGTACTTAAGAGTGAGAAAGGCCCTTTTACCAGATCCCTGAAGTGTTACAGTTTTTCTGTGCCATGGATGCCTGACCAACAGCTAAAGCAGAAGAATTTTACAAGGTGCCTAGCTAGGAGGTGGCTGCTGATGCCACTTTGTGCCTTCAGTTTGGCCATAGCTTCAAATATCAATGGCATTGCAGGCCACAGGAGAGCAAAGCCAGGCGGTGCAGAGCATTTAACTATATGGGAAGCCATGGTCTAGAAACACAGCAACATTCAGTGATTTGACCAGTTCTTCAGAACTATGTCTAATTGCCATCACTTAGTTATGTATCTTACACAGGCAGATAAAAGTGACTCCACTTCTACCTACACACCCCCCATCTCCCTTCTCTCTTTCTCTCCCTCACATGCATAAACTCCATTTTTTCCCCTCCCAGCTCTGTTTCTCCACAAAACTGAATTTCAGAACGGGCCGCACAGCTGTTTTAATTCATGAGGCTTCCTATAAAGTAAACCAGGCTATAAGCCTGAGGACAATGAAACTGTGATTTCTATTCAGAAAAGCAGAACTGGCTAGAAATTGGCCCCTTTTCTGGCTAGCATTACAGCACTAGGAGTCAAAGGGAAAGGAGCAGATGTGATATGTTTGATTTTTAGTAAACATTTGATAGTGATTTGCACCTTGAGATGAATGCTGTGGCTCGATTTGAAAACTGTCTGCAAATAAATCATGATAAAAGCAAAGGATAACATTGGGAGAAGGTGCAACATTGCAAAGACCTGTATTAGGTCCTATTTCACTTGGTATTTTCTTTAATGATCCAGAAGAGACTCTAGACAGCATGCTAACTTAAATCTCCAGGAAATATCGCATTTGGAGGAGCTGCAAAAATAACGGGGACAAGGAAATAATGCACAGGGACTTAGAGAGAATAGAAATGCAGTCTGAAAATAATCAAATGAGATTCATTCGGGGAAAAAAGCAGGCTAAGACAAGTGAAGGGAAACAATCCAAAAAAACCCATGCAGTGGGAGGGCGAAATCTGGGAAGAAGCAATGTTGAAAATAACAGATGTTACAATAGACAGCACGTTAAATATGAGTGTACTAGGTGAGGTTCTTCAGCTCAGCTTTCACAAATAAAAGTACGCATTATAAAAATAAAAATAAAGCTACCCCTCTGAAGAAGACACTTACATGATGGCCATGCTGGTCACATTATATTTTATTTTTATATATCTCTATATAAAAAAAATAACAAAATATATATACCATAGTAACGGGCAGTATGTAAAAGCCCAGAGCAAGCACAATACAGTGCGACATGGCAGGGGAAAAAAAAAAGGCAAAAAGCAGGTTTGCAGCAGAAAATCGAGGTCTTTTATCCTGTGAAAGGAAGGTCCAACAAAAATACTCCGTGCTTCCAGAATATCTGTTCAGATCTGCAAATACGGACAAGTCAGAAGGAGTTCATAGAACTGCAACAGAAAAGTAACTGACCAGAAAATAAAGATGAAGAGTTAAGTGTCCCTCACATGGCTGAGGGAAGATGGGAGGATGACAGGCCAATGCCTGCAGCCTCCCCAGAAGCACCAAGCTCCAAAAGAGAGAATTATGTCATCCCAAGCACTGGAGTCTATCACAACAATCAGATATAATTGCATGCAGGAAAACTCACAATGAACAGAAAAAAAACCCAATTATGTGTATATGCAGCTTTCGGAATAAATGTCAAAGGAAGAGGTAGAACACCGCTTGGACTGTAAAACCTGTACGGACAAAACACGGATTACCAACGCGTGATAGAAATCCATCCTTTTCACGGGGAGGCAGAAAGCATGACTTACTCTTTCCCTTCGCTCTACCAGCACAGCAAACCAAAACCCCTTGTAAGCTAATATCCATACACTACAACTGCATTGTAGACATATGCCAGAACCAGCCTTCTTTTCATACTAATTCCCTACGTGGTTAGCTAAGAAAAGGACTCCTGGAGCATTCAACGGTGAGCCCATGACCCTCCTTAGCAGCAGGTTTGTCATCTGAGCATAGGTCAGGCTGTTCAGAGAGACCTGGTATCTGTTTTGCAGAGGATGATTTGTCTTATGCCACCCATGCCCCCTGTCCTAGCTGCCTGCATGTCTAGTTTTTACACTCCACGTGCTATCTGCCACCTCCCCTGCTTTCTGCTCTGGCTGCGTCACCTGGCAGATCCCCAAGGTGGTGGCAAAGCGGGTGCAAGGTGAGAGACAACTCCTACAAACTTTCTTAGGTTTTCTTAGAGCACAAGGCCGCGTGCTACAATGAGATACTGGGAAGAAGAAGTTTTGCTGTTTCGACATGAGATCCATCTGCAAAGCTCATCTCACTTTAAACATTGTTAGATGTTTTCAGATGGAGCTACACCAGCTGCCCAGTAATTCAGAAAAAGACATGACCAAGGATTAGACCGGAGTGTTCGGTACTGCAGAATGGGGCGGGCTAGTAGGTAAGAGGGTGATACCAAAGAGTGAACTAATATCCCTGCTTCCTCTTGGACTGATTTTAGAACTGACGGTGAGTGGTTTTGGCTGAGGTTTGAGGTTTTTAACAGGGTAGAAACCCAGCGCAGCTCTTGAGATTGAGATGCTGGCTGATCCAGATGGTTTATCAGTCAGCCAGCTCAGCCCGCCCTGCAGAGGTTTCACTTCGGCTGTGCGAGGGGGAAAGGGGAGTAACGCCGTCCTGCGCCACAGCCTGGAAGCGCACAGAGAACAAGACCCAGGCGCCTCAAGAAGTCCTGCCTCCATCTGGTCATGAGCGAGGCATTTCTGGTATACTGCACTGCTTTTTCTTATTACTTTTCAGCATTCCCCCCGCCTCATTTGTGTTGTGGCTAGATGTTGAGGAGTTACCTTTTCACTTCCACGCGATCAGCTATACATCTCTAGCAACACTATACTTCCATCCTTGACAAATAAACCCAGATCATGGGTTTACCAATCAGACCCAGCAGCCCTTTTGTATAGCTTGCATTCATGGCCTCCATTCTCCTTTTCTACATCTAAACCTCATAGTTTCTAAAACAACTTCTCACTGACTTTTTACTCTCACGGCCAGCAATTCCAGGACAAGGATGCATGATGGCAACTGTCAGCTTTCAGACAAGTATTTCTTGGGAAGGGATACCAACTATGAAAAAGCATGATCTCACAAGTAGAGAGAGAAGAACTGCAGTTTTGTATCCCTGTTTTTTGAGAGCGGGCCCTGGGAGGGGAAATTACTATCTGACCAAAGCAATTTTAATTCTTTTAGGCACCTTAGAGTAACGAAATTTAGCTTTTTTCCCCTTCCACTCTCTTCTTCCCAAACGGTACTACTGCTGCTGCCACGATGATTAAATGACTAATGCTTGGAGCCCTAAATTCAACTTTTTTAATGACCATGCTATTTTTCAGCTGCTTTTCTTGCACATTTGTTTTCAGGCTTCTCTCTATTCCTGGCACAACGACGTACAGATTTATTCCAAAGTCCTATTTGCTTCATTTCACTAACTTTACCCTCCGCAAATTCTAACTTTACCCACAAGTTACTTTTTACTGTCACTGTTGAACACTTAAAACATCATACCGCCATGCCCCGAGCGTGCAAGTAGCTGAAGGGCCCCGTATATTGTTCGCCTCCTTCCCTCTACAGAAGTGGGGGACACTGCAGGGGATGAAAGCCGGACAGGCCAGCCGAGCACACTGCTCCTAACACCCCCCAGCCTCCATTTGACTAATCTCTCCGGCATTGTCTGGGAGGACACCTGCTGCTTGTGAAAACAAAACCCACTGAGCTCTTACAATCTGGGCAGCAAAAAACATGAATAGGCAACCATCAAACTAATTCAATAAAGTTTGTTCTGTTCTGGACTGCACATGTTGAGGTTTTTGAATTATTTTGGATTATTATTGTTATCATCAGAGATATTGATTGCATTAGTTTTGCATTTTGGAAAGAATCTGAAAGGTCACTAAAGTGATCGGAAAAAACCACAAAAATTTTAATTGATTATATTTGAAACTTAACATTTTAAGATGAGTGAAATCTGAGTCTGAGAACAGTTACAGTATAGCACACAAAAGACCCCTTTCTACAAGGTATTCTCTAGCTCAGTAAAATTACAAATTCCTTTGCACAGCAGAAATGCTTTAGAGTTATGTCACACTTCAAGGATCACTTTTTTTTTTAAAACAAGAAAAAAAAAAAAAAAGAAAAAGGAGGCCTGAAACCATCCCCCATCCGCACAGCCACAGATGCAAACACCAGCAGGGTTATTGGAATTTCAAGCACGATCAGGGAATAGGCACCAACAAAGTAACTAAGGAACTAGGTGGGAAAGAGTACCAGGTCCAAAATCTGTCAGGCTGAAGTGCATGTTGTTAGATACCTGAGGCATGATGAAAAAGAAGCCTAAAAGTTCACAATAAACTTTTTCTTTCCAGCTACTTGTATATATCTTTTCCTTAAAGAGTATTTGGCTTTGTTGCTATCTAGGGTACCAATGCTACAAGCCTCCCAAAGGCCAACTGGCTGCAAGAGCAGCTCCATGTGCAAATTACTGCACTCTCCCCTCAAGTAGGATCTCTTCATCACCCTCAGCTTCACACGGGTGCACACCAAGTGCAAAAACCTTTGTGCTGAAGCCCAAATGCAAACTCTCTTCTAGCGCCAGGTGCTTTGGGATCTGTCTCCCAGGTACCAGCCCTTCCAGAGTCAACACAGACTTTATTTTAAGGTGAGAGAAGGAAAGCACCCACAGCAGAGCATGTAATGAAATGAAAGTGCACGTGAGGGTAAAATGGCTGCTGCTGGCAGCTTGCCACAGACACGACATTTCCAGTGTTCATCACATCTCTCTACCTCCTCAGTGGGATTTTTTTAATAAGTCATTATATACACGGTGCATAGGAACTCTGGGCAGCAGCAGAGCTAACGATGACTCACCAATCTTTTCACCTCCCTATTTCTCATAGGGTTCCATGAGGGTAATCTCTGCCCAGCAGCAGGGGAAAAGCCCCATGAAATAACATGTACTTATCTGCAGGTGAAGCAGTAGCTCCTGTAACCAGAGTATTTCCAGGTGCCTTTTTCACCCTTCATCCACACTAGCATCACCCAAGGGTAGTTAAGACTTCACTGGGGCTTTTAGTGGTTGAGAAGAAAGCTTGTCCTCTATTTAAAGAGCTGAGGGGAGGTGACACTGGTCTGTCCAGCCTCACACAGCAAGGCTGCAACTAACGCATCGGATCCCCATGCTGTTGCCGCATCCTGCTCGCATCCCCAGCACGGGCCTCTTCTGGGACTGGGGACTGAACTTCCCGGTCATGCCCCACAGCTCCTCTGTGCCCTGTGAGCTTCAAGAGCATCCTGATGTCTTCCCATCTCACGCAGGACTGCTCCAGCTACAGCCAGGCAAAGCACAGCGCTGAGAAATCAAAATGAGTTGTCCATGTTATGCATGGCTTTTGCAACTCTGTCCCTACCCCACAAAACTTCAACCTGCTGTTCTTCCTAAAGGAAACGTAATACCAAAGTGCACCGGTGGATGCAGAGGAAAGGGTCCACCACTCCCGCTCACAGACCAAACCAAAGCAAAGGCACTACATCGGTTTAAAAAGTACAGGCACATTCACAGTCCCACATCACCGTCTGGATCCTGGAAGGTGGTGAGGGAATGGTAAGTATTTATCTATAAATTACAGGTAAAATAGAGGGAGATATGAATACGTACGCAGGACAGCACACAATACAAAAACACTTGCAGGGACTGCTTGCCAAAATGAAAACTGTACAATTTGGCATTGCCTTAAATGTTGCTGCTCATAATATACTTAAAGAAAATTATGGGATATAAAACCCCTGGAATGCTCAGCAAAATTGGGAAGTGATTAGGCCAGATGATACCAATTTGACTCTAACACAGCTTTGTCGCAATTCCAGAGTTAATAGCAATACTGTATGAACTGGCCCAAAACCTAAGCAGAGTACTTCCAGTATGCTCTGTAGCTGCTAGGCATTTCTGCGTGTGTGGCCCTGCCTGTTTAAGTTTGGTGCAGGTAGAAGGAGGAAAAAGAAAGGGCATGTGACCATTAACACAGCAGGATACATAACTGAATTTGAGAGGGTTGGTTCTGAGTAGGGGGGTGTCGTGTTTTTCCTTCTGGGTTGGGTTTTGGTTTGTTTTTTTTTAATTTAAGGCATAGAAAGAGAACTGCAATGGTTTTTGATGCCTCAAAACTACTTGCAGAGGAGATGGAAAATTATGACTCAGATTTTTTTTTTTATTTTTTTTTTTAAGCAAGTGGCAGCCTGCCTGTATAGCCACTCCAAACATAGACCCAAGGAGTTATAAATTTTCCTGGAGATTTTCCCTTTCGTTCCAACAGTCAGACTTGCCACAATGTCTGCTCCAGAGCGCCTTCTTGACCACCACCTGTTCCTCTTCCTTCAAGTACATTAAGGAGAAACGCTTTCAGGGCCAGGACTGTGGACTGGCAGCCACCCATACAGCTTAACATTCCTCATCCAGTATTTCATTTCTCCTATTGTTTGTTAAGCGTGGGTAGCATATTGCCATACATCATAAAGCTCTTTACTAGAGCTGCTCAGTCTAAAAACAGAGGGTACAGCTGTGCCATAGGCTAGGGTCCTGCAGAAATATCTAAGCTACAGCCCACAAGCCCAGTGTGGTAACAGAAGTAGCACAGCTATGGAAATAAGGTGCTCTACATAGCCTAATTTACCTTGTTTCTCCTGTCAAAGGCCACACTACCATGGCTGATAGCCCTGTTCACAGACTTAAAGCAGTCAAGGATAGGATCTCTAGTCTGCACGTCGGTCATATCAGTCAGTAGCACATCACAGAAATGTAAACATATATTGTAATTTTAAAAGTATTATGAGTATTTAAAGATTCTCTATTTATACAGTACTTAGGTTAAAAAAAATCTGCTTCCTTGTGTTAACATTTTTTTTCAGGCTTTCAGAGGAAAGATGACTTTGGAAAGAGACTAGAAGAAAGTAGGGCTGGAATAGGAAAAGCAGCAAGTCACATCAAATCCAAGACACAGGCTGCGCAGACTGAACTATCATCACTGAAAACTGGACATCCTCGATGAAGATGAGATCGCTGTATCATAGTTATCACCGTTACACAGTGCCACAAGGATGCGGCAGGACAGATGAGGGGCTGAGCCCAGCAGGGTGTGGGACATGCATAGTTTCCTCAAGGTACAAAGTCCTTAGGAAGGCTCAAAGCTACTGACAGATCAAAAGTTGATCTGAACAGCTCAGCTCTGGATGGACTAAAGGGAACCAAAGCTACCAGGAAGCATGTGGCCACAGCCATGAGGGCAGCCTCTGGCCACTTGGCCAAGGCCACTGTCTCAGTACCGACTGCAGCTGAACTGCACCAAATCCGCTGTACACGTGCCACATAACCTGCAGCCCTGAGCCAAAGGCCTCAAGAGGAGAGGCTCGAGGTCCTGCCTGCCAGACCTCCCCTCCACCCAGCCTCCAGCTCGCCATCGGCAGCGTTTGCTCCTATTGACTGTGCAGGGCAGCAGCATTCACGGGTTGACTAATTGCTAGGTAAGTAGCCTCTCCTTTCCCCTTCTCCTTCTTTCCAGTGTCCTCCCTTGCTCCTTTGTGTAGGAACAGAGGAAACCATAACAGTAACTATGGGAGGCACTTCCAGCAAAGTAAATGGCCTTTCAGACCTGGCTTGAAACAACTCTGTGACAGCCTTAGCAGATCACTAAAGACATCAGCCATTTACTGGCAACTTCCATAATCCTCTTGAAGAGCTAATAGACAAAGCAGGCTGGAACCTAAGGCCACCAGCACGGCAGCAGAAAGGGCAGCTGCCTGTGGGTGAACTGCGCTCTAAAAGGGATTTGGAGTTTTAGTATTTTTCCTGATACCTTTCCTTTTATACCAAGAGGTAAATTTGAGAGCTCATGAGAGCACCATAGTTATGGGCTCATTTAAATTCTTACTTTTTAAAGTCTTACTAGTCTGGAAAATGAGTAAGGAAAAAAATAATTTTTCAGATGTAATTTTTCAGATGTAAGAAATTCCAGCATCTATTCATTTCTGATGTGTAGGCTTCCCATTTCAAAAAACAGGAAGCCTTCTGTTTGGGAAAGAAATCAGATGCGAATCATCCCACAGTGCATGATGTAGCTCAGAAAGGTCAGGAGACAAGGGGATGTCTCAAAGATGTATGGAAAAAAGAAGAACCGGCTATAAATGTGTTTTAATAAATCTTTCAAATAACAGAAACATCGTTATGCTAAAGGACGATGGGGGGAGAAATCAAATCCATTTGAAAAATGGCAATAGCAACACATCACTTTTAAAATAAGCTTCATAGACAATGAAATAGTAATTCTGCACCTGTGAGTCATGATTATTTATATCACTCACTCATTTTATTAAGAGCTGTGTAAAAATGCTAAAATGTTATTAAATACTGAAACTACTGCATGGAGTGCATAGTAAGCCTCCCAACTTTTCCAATTAGCACCAAGGCTTAAGCTTTAAATGCAGCAGAAGCAAAAGAAATGCTGAAAAACACTGCCACAGGCTGGCTTAATTTGGAATTTCTCCTTTTCAAAAGGATTTTTAAAAAAATAAATAATCACACACACGTCCAGAAAGGCTAGAAAGTACTTCAGATTTTTTTCCTTTCCCCAGCCCTTGTCCTGTTACATACATTACAGGAAAGTAGAGAAATATATTTAAGGGCAACTCACAAACTTGGTTTGATAGAAATGAGCTTCTGCACGCGTACCTGCAGCAGGCTGCAAACACCATTTTGGGCAAGAGGCTCAGTTAACCTCATTGCTGTCTTTTGCCTACATACTGAGAGCAAGCCCACAGAAAACAGCAAGAAAATCCCTGCACCTGCACCTGCCCCAGGATGAACAACAGAAGATTTAAAAGTGTGGATGATCATCTATCTACATGAGGTGTCCTTAAACAGGAAGATGCCTGCCACTTCAGTGCAAAGCTCTTCTCCTCAGACATGCAAACCTGGTGGGATGGAGGAGCACCCAGTGGGGAGGGAGGAACAAACTGTGTTGGTTCTTGGGCCAGGGCTGTGGCCTGGTGTATTTTTGCAAGACGTAGTACTGACACCTCTCCTCCTGAGGAACTTAAGTGTTAATTTCTCCCCAGCGTCCAGGACTCACAGGGATCCGATTTTTTGGAAGCTCAGGAAGGCCATCTGCTTTCCCAGCAGCTCACGACTCATGACAGGTCTGGTCAGAGCAACTCCAGCAGGGTTAACCAACACACTGGGGAGAGATGAGGGGAACTGAGGTAACCAAACCACCTCCCCAGCCCAGCCGGAGCTGTGGATCAGTTACAGGGTCTGTTGTTATGCACATAAAACTCCACAGGAAGGAAAAAAAACCACAACCAAACACCAAAAACAACACCAAAAAGACCACCCCAAACCTCGAAGGATTAAGTTACCAACAGAGACAGAGCTGCTCAGATCACCTACATTACTCACTTGTCATTTATCCACACCCTCCTGTTACAAAACGCAGGACACCCCCCATCCCAACCACAGTTGACTCCTTAAGACTGCTTCCAGACAGAAATAAAACTTGGCTAAAGAAGAATAGGCTTAAGAAATTAATCTGGTTAATTCAGATTCTTAAATAGCAGAAGGTCATACAAAAAAAAACGTTTGCCCAGATATTTGCAAAAAGAGAGAGGTAAATAATTGCGCGGCGCGTATGTCCCCCCAGTAGCACCACACAAAGAAACCACTCTGGCAAAGACACAGATTAGGTCAACATCAGGAAAATAAAGCGTTTTGAAAATCCTCCTAAAAGTCAGAGTCATTTTACATCTATTCACTAAAACACATTTAATCCATGACTTAATCCACCCACAGACCTGGCTACGCACAAGGACCAGGTAATAACTAGTCTTCATGGCACAGACATTGCATCAAGCCAATTTCAGTTTTAGTTCTTTAATCAAAAGAAACACATAGCTTCCCAAGTGAGTCAAAGCAGTTCGGAGAGGTTACGTAGCTAACGGAGTTACCTGTCCCCGTGAATTAAGTAATACGCTCCCAGCGCTACCGAGCGTACTTCACCTGGGCACCTCCATCTGCACACAGGCAATGCTCTCAGTTAAAATCCCACCCTAGGAATGTATCATCACATGCAGCACGTTTGACCTTTCCCTGCCATGAACACACCACCGTAGCTCCCGCATCCCAAAGAGCACCGTTAAATCAGATTTTTACAGTACGCTGCCTACAAGAAAACTCTGGTTATTTTCACTGTCACTGAAGGCGCTGCTATCTTCCCGGCATGCCGGTGTCAGTCCCTGGCTCGGCAGCGAGCAGGCACCGAGCGGCTGCGGGCTGCAGAGCTGGAGAGCAGGCCGGCAGGAGGAGGAAGAAGGGGAAGGGGAAGCGGGAGGACTCGGGCCGGCCGCTCCGCCCGCCGCCGCCAGGTGGCGCCGCCGCCCCGCG
>VZTV01071013.1:32168-42998 GCA_013400875.1 Anhinga rufa | reverse complement strand
AAAACCCATAGGGCATTTTGAAAACCCTGACAGATGTTTAATTACAGAGGCACTAGCAGGCATTATTTTGAGGTCAAACACAGAACGACTGTAGCTGACGACCAAATGGCTGAAGTGTCTGCTGCACCACTAGTGAAGCAAAAACTTTGCTAATCCACATTTTGCTAATTCAAACACCTCATAATTCACATGCAAGCAAAAAGCTGCTGGTAGCGCAACATGTCTGAATAAACATTTAATAGCAGGAATCTGTGGTGCGATCTCATGTTACTAGGGGTGTATTACAAAATACAGCAAAGAGCAGTCAGCACTAGGTTATGAAATATCAAACGAACTCTTACTCTCAAGATCTAAGCACAAAGTACCTTTTGTAATGCAGGTTTCTTTCCCCCCCCACCCCGCACTTATTAATTCATGAAGTTCATTCATTTAAATAGGTCTTTTAGTCACTGATGTAAATGAAGAGGGATCTACAGTATGTCTAGGGCCTTTGTGGCAGGAAGAGAATAGAGATGGCACTGCCTGCTCCGCTGATATTTCCAACTGTTTCTTACAAATTTCTCACCAATTCCCTGGAATTTCTCACACTAGGTTCCAATTAAAAAACTTTATTTTATTCAGAAAGTTAGAAAATCCTATTTTGACCTATTAAAAAAACAAAGCAAACAAAACCTAAAAATACGGACACCTGGAACTGTGACTAAAATCTCTTGGCTGTGCCTCTGAATGCAGCAGGACCTGCCCCTTCTTTGCTGAGTCAAATTCAGTAGCGATTAGTCTTCATCCCTTACCCACCCTCACCGCTGAGAGCGAGGCGGATGCGCTTTGCCGTGTTGTTGAATTGTGTACTGAGCATGCACCAACACGAAATACTGTGCTAACAGATTTAAGCATGCCTCAAAGCACATTGTTCTGACAGCACCTGGGTCTCCGTCATCACTCTCGTAACTATCAATGATTCTGGTTAATTTTACAATCACAAGAGGTACAAGCCTCCATCTGGTAAGTCTGCATATTATTGCAGAACTGGAATCACACTGATCAACAAAATATGTTGGCCACTAACGCTCTGTTAAGGTGGACTGGTGAGTGGAGAACAGCCCTACTTTCAGCTACACTAAAGACCCTCCATGAATACATGGGAGCGGAGCACAAGGACCAGCGTTTCCTGGGGAGAGGCTCCTGGTGCTCCATGGCTGCCTGGGAAGACACAGCAGCCAGATCAGGATTCAGGTGTGCCAGCAGGACTGCTTGGTAACTTAACACATTGGGTTCAGTCTCCCGAATGCCTGCAGCCCATGCGGCAAAAGTCTGCCACAGCTCTTTCCCTGGAATGAAGCTGAAGGCAAGAGATTTCCTCATTTAATGCCTGTTACTGAAGCAACCTTGTAAACACAGGTGGCAGCGTTTCCAAATGCTTTTTGTTCCCTGCTTGTGCAAAGGCCAAGTACAACAGCACCCTCGCCCACAACAGAGTAGTGGCATAGCTGTTACTACAACGCAAGCCACCACCATCCCTGTCATCCCTCACCAAGAAGTTCGACCTCACAGGTCTGATGGGGAGAGCAGCCGTGGTGCCACTGCGAGGATGCCCATGCCAAGAGCCTCAAGGCTATATCCATGCCAGGAGCCAAACCCGGACACCCACAGGACTGTCAGCATGGATGCTGATAGCCCAGCAAGGCTGCTATTTGTGTTGTTACAGCCAAAATACCCTTCCTCTACAGAAAACCCAGTTAGAAGTGTCACTTCGCTGACATAGTTGCATCTGCATGAGGGGTCCCTTCCACTAGACCTATACTGGTCAGGGCGTGACGTCGCTATAAAGCCTAACACAGACAATTCTGCTACCACAGCCGGCAACGCAGAGTACATCTGGGTCTCCTGCAAAAGAGATGTTTCTTGCTCACCTTCTAGTTGTGGGTTACTTTTGGCTATTGTCACAGACTAGGACTCCCCCCCACCATCCCCTTCTGTCTTCCAGTACAGGGGCCAGTGTTGGATTTCTCCCAAGTCTGACTGAATTTTGTTCCTATCTTCTAAATATGCCCTTCATGTGAACTCCTGGTAAGCAGCATGTTCAAATGCAGAACTAAGTCTCTGTAGATCTGTACCTACAGTACATTCTCAAACAAATTAGCAAAAACCCAAATTACTGTGCTTATAAACAAGGTACTCCGTAAGCAAAACAAATGCAAAATTAAAGAGCCTTTTCTCATTTTGGACTTCAGAAAACACTTCTCCAGTGGGACACTGAGTAAACCGATTTAAAGGCTCTTAAAACTTCAGCTTATTCTGTAATGCTAAATTTGCATCTGAGTCTTTTCACAGCACAGTATATGTAATGTATGATTATACAATTATGCATACAGTTAGGAAGCAAAACACCTCAACCCTCCTATTGTTTCAATCTGTTTTTTTTTGTATTAACCTACCAGGCAAACAGAAACAGGCCATGACCAAAAAGCACGCATCCTTTCTTTTCCCTGCTTTTGTTGAGGAGAACTCCCCACAGCTCTACTCACCATCAGCCACAGTACAGAATCCCCCAACCACATTTTATTTCACTCACTTAATATTGTTCTAAATATGTACAAGAACCTGTTATGATCCCGCTGAAGTCACTGATGATACAACTATTAACCTCAAAGGAGGGGGAACTGGTCCAAAGGCTATATATAAACAATAAGCAGTAAATTCAGAGCCTCTCCCAGCTCTGGACAGCTGGAGTTTTTAAAAACCCAGTGACTCCATAGCATAAGCAATGAAAAACAGGTTACAGAACTCAGCCACAGGAATTAATAAAAATGACCAAAGGTCACCTGTAGTCTATCAATCACTATATCGTTTACAGTTCATATTACAGTAGAAAGGTATGAATGTTGTCAGTGTTGTACGCTGGCTACTCTGAGATCTATCATGAATAATTGATAGAGGTTATCCATTTGAGTCCCAGCCTATTATTCAAAACTCTAAACCTGCCGTTCACCAACAGCAAAGAGCACTGCAGATGAAGGATGGAGGGGCACTACAGGGGACTATTTTCAATGATGCAAGCAGTGATGAGAAAACACAGATTATCTGAACACTGAAACAAAAGCTGAATTTTTCTGAGACCGTTTGTGAAGTAACGAAACAGCATTTCACATCTACCTATTTTGCACAATCTACTCTCAAGAATAAAATACACCAGCTAAGTCTGAACTTGAGCTTCCAGTCTCAAATCTCTTAAAAGGTTGGTTGTTTGAACTGAAGACTGAGAAGTTCACTTGCCTCACATTCCCTTACATATTTTGCACTGAGCATCTAGTATGCATTTTCCTGATAAAGTGACTTGGACCCACAGTCAAAGAATAAAGAGCTTTAGTGTTATGGACTGAGGTTTTGATGTTACTTTTAAAACAAGTAAGCAATAAACCAGCAACAGCTATATTTACAAACTACACTGGATGCCTGAGGAACTAAGACTGGCAACACAACCCACACTGTATTAATCCTGACACAGCCATCACCCAAGTAATTTACTCCACGATGGCATTAATTCCAATGGTCGCAAATGGCAGCATACCTTTGAAATTTGGAGCAAGGTTAATACACCAAATAAGAATCTATTAACTAACAGTCTTACTAACTACTGCCTTGTAAGACAGGGCAATTTATTTGCCGTGACTGAACTGAAGAATGACCATCTTGGACTCTCTAAGTTCATACTGCAGGGTGCAAAACAGATCATAATTTCATCTTAGATTTAAGAAGGCCAAGCTCACTGAGCTGCCTTTGTATGCTTTATAATGTCAAAATAATCCTTTATTACAATGACAGTCTGAGACATTAAATGGGATTGTCTAAGAACAGCAACCCCACTGTTCATTCCTTACAGCAGCAGCTCATCAGCGGCATTTGAACAAGCCACGGTATAGTTAGACACCCAAAACACCTTCCTTATCTTCACACATCCCAGGACCCAAAAGAAATATAACATTTTCTCCATTAAATATGAGGCAGTTAGTCAAAAGAAAGATTTCTCTGCAAATTTAGGGACATCAGAGCCTGCTTTTAATTCCCTTGGCCAAAACACAAGGCCCTGTCTAGACACCAGCCTTAAGGCGCTCTCTTTGCGTATAAGGCAGGCCAGGGTATACTGGAAGCGTAAGGATTGTCAAAAAACCTGTTTGGGCTTTGGCAAATTAGTAGTATATATTCTGCAGGCAGCACAGCTCTCGGGCTTATGTCTGACAGAAGCAAAAAAAATGCTACAGTCTTTTTGACAAACTCAAAACTTTCCTTGCCAAAACCCATCCTCTCTCCAATGCAGCCTGTTAGGAAACCGGCCTGAAGGCGGCTTTGTCCATATCTCTACTTTTTCCTACCTACCAGGAGATAAATTTTGTTTATTTTGACTGTGTTTTGGAGCCTGTATACTTTGTTCTTGTGGACTCCAAGATCAGTAATACTGGTTTTGTACTTGACTTCTTACAACCTCCCACTCATCATTTCCACCAACTCTGTGGTGCCACTTTTTGACCAGAAACTAATTAATATCCTGCCTGAACAAAACAGCAGCACCCCTTCTCTCACGCTTCTTGTAAAGAGAAAAACCCAATCCCGCTCCCATCTTCACTTTCAAATATTTTTCTCACACCAAGCTCTTGTACAACAGCTTGCGTACAGGGGTCAGGCTGTAGACGCCTTACACATACACAGTCAGTGGCTGCTTTTGACAGCCTGGATTCTCAGCTATTCCATTCCTGAGGCTTACGGATACAGACTTCCAGGCAACTGGATGAACACAGTTTAGAAACACCATTTTTGTGACAGGACAGTCAAAGAGACTGAACAGTTTTCAATAAGAAATTTACAGCTGAATTGGCTGAGGCCTTGGTATGGTGGCAGGGTGGGGAGAAGGGAAGACAGGGAAACAGACGTGATTGCACACAAATAATTTATCACTAAAACTTAACTCTGTTGCTTCTACATAATTTCTCAGCTAGTTAAAGTCAAAAGGCCCGTACAATATTTGACGTGGGTAGGCAAATACAAACAGCAACATTTGGTAAATCAATTATGAAGATTAGCTTTGCCTTACAACATCGGAGCAAAATATAAGATCTGAAGCTCAAATGAACTTTGTAATGTAGGAAAAAACTAATTGCACTTTAAAGAAAGCCTAGTAAAATTACTGCACAATCAGAAGGCAGTCATTTATTAATATGTGACAATCATGTATTTCTGTTCTTTTTAGTTAGGCTTAGACCTGAAATATGAGCCTTATATGGAAAGAAGCTTTGATGACAGTCATTTATTTGGGAAAGCTTTTCCAGCCTTTTTGTTTCGCACTAATGATTTGAATGTTCAACGCATTTAAAGAATTTCATATCTAGGTATTAATAAAGACATGCTGTCTTTTCCATCTTTTATATTTTCATTAAGCTTTTAGTGAAAATGCAGCTGCTGACTTATCAAGTGATTCAAAAATAATACATATACAAGGAGGCAGCCATTTTCACAATCTGGCAAGTAACACGTTTCCATAAATAACAAAGAATACAGGGGTCATGAAAACAGCTGTTCAGAAATTTTAAAAAGACATAATGCCTCTAGTTTTGCAGTAACTATTTGCCGGACTGTTTTTATTTATGGCTTGAAAATTAATTTAGAAATGCTTTGCCTGAACTTTAAACACTATGCTGACAACTGACTGGTTGTGTCTCTGCTGTTTTCTTACTCGACCTCCACATATCTGTGTCCACACTGGCCCACAAGCTGGGTTTGCAAAGGTTTGTGAACATCTGAATCTGCTCCTCCTGCATTTGTATGCATACACTGCATTCACACATTAGGTTATTTGTTCACATACATGGTCAGCTGCCCTGTTACCTGGCTCTTCAGGCGCATAACAATAATTGCGTTGTACAGCAGCTTTATATAATTAGACACAGCTGTATGTTTGAAAATAGTAACATGCAGTGGGAAAACCTGCCAGAAGATTTTGGTCATAAACACTTCCATAGTTCTCAGATAGACCATTATCTACTCCTTAACTCTCTGTTTTGATCCCTGTTTAAAGTTTTCTTTTACTTTTCCCTTGGGGACCTTGCCAAGCATTCCACTTGAAAAGGATTCTGTGACACTGTCACTCGGCTTCTTTCTAATTGAAAAAGTCATTATACAATTCTGTGAAAATACAAGCTGTTTCCTTAAAAGAAGCAAGGAAAAAGAAAAGAAAAAAAATTTTAACCAACAGAGCTGATGGACAAGAAGGGGTTGTTAATTTTTTCTTTAAATGGCATGTGAAATAATGCATTTCACATATTTCCCCCCTGCCCCCCAAAAAAATTTTTTCAGACAATTTTTCCAGAAAGAGACAAGAAGCTCCACTTCTGGGGGGAAGGGAGGCGGGGTAGGGACAACATGGACCAAACACCAAAATTATCTCAGATCTGCTCAATTAATCTTCTTCTGCAAACATAAGTTACAAGCCATGTTAGCTTAAAAGCTGATTTTGACAATTACGTCATTATTCAGGTGACAAAAAAAAAGTTCCATGTTCTATTTGTTCATAAAAATTATGAGACTATTCTTATTATTTCTCATCTGAAAATATAAACAAGTCCGGTCTGGGACATCTTGAAAGAATGGCTTGTTTCATTTTGTGGTATTGGAGGGGGTGATTAAAAATAAAGGGGGAAAAGATTATACCAGTGATTGTAAAAGCATGAAGAGTCAACGGGCACAAAGGCATACACAGAAATAAATACAGCAAAATAAAAATAAGCGTGTTTATCCCATCTGACTGCATATCTGGCATCCCAGAACCAGAGTACAGTATTAGTTTGAAGCTATTTCTTCATTGGTTTCAGAAGACCAGATACAGAAGACTCTATGAGAAGAGCTATGATAACACATGTTAATCCCAGAAATTAGAGCAGAGAATATCCCTTTAATTTTGATTCTTGAGCTAAGATTTTTTTTCTTCCTTTTTTCTAACTGCTGCTAACTGTATTTCTGGTCTTACACTTCAAGTGAGCACCAAGCTACTAGGGGATTTCCTAAGTGGGATTACCCGTGTTTCTTCAGTTCCTGCTAGCTGTTTACAGTAGTACCTGTGACAATTTAACCAAACTGGCTGTCAACGACCAGCAGCCAAATGTGAGGAAATAGCAAAGAGATTTAAGCTCTCTCAGAAGCAAAGCACGTGAATGAAATGTAACCTCAGGGTAAGATTTCTTCTTTTGCCTGAAATTGGTAAGGATTTCTAATTCCTAAAAACAAACAAACAAACAAAAAAACCCAAACAAACCAGAAAATCTAAGATAGCCTAAAAACTTCCACAGTTTTGTCAAAAGAGTCTTGTTTTTTGATTCAGCTTTTGCTGAGGTACAGTCACAGTGCAGAATATGATTAACCCCTAAGTAAGGGAAGAATGGGAAAATGCTTTCCCTTCTCTTCTCAGGAAAAGCCTTTTGGGGTGGGGGCTGGGGGTCAAAACAGAACAGCACCAAAGTAAAGAGAGGAGTAATTAAGCTTTCATACGACATCTGTATGACATTTGCACATGCACTCACTTCCAAGGAAGAGACAGACATCAAAACTAATGGAGAACATCCCGACTCTCCGAATGCAGGAGGAATGCTGTAGCCTTCCCAGCTGCGCTCTTGGGACTGTAAAACAAGAGATCAGCAAAGGAGCCTATTTTCTCCTGTACTGCTTTTACTGTTGTTTTTGGCCAGGTAGCGTTACAAAGTTCTCAGACAGATTTATCCTACTGCTTCATGTACTATGAGAGACTTACGTACACTGAGATGACTGGAAAACAACAGCTACAGAATAAGCCTCATCATCTTCTGGTTGTTATGCACAGTAATTGGTTCCAGGGTCAACACTGCGATGCCGCAACAAAGAGCTATAGCTTAAGGGTAAAGAATAAACAGCAGGAGTTAATGGAAGTTCTGTTACTAGATAAATGTCCCCGAAAATAAAGAAAGGCAGAAAATAAAATATTCCGTATAAGCAAAATTGATTATGAATCTAATGTGCAACCTTAGCTCTAAACAAGCTGTTAATTTCATTAAAAGGAAAGAAACGTAGCAAATACTTTCAAGTATCTGTAACATGAAAACAACACATTAAGATTTTGAAGCTGGTTTGACAAACACGGTGCTTGCCATTGGTGCCAATTTATTTGTGTGAAAATAAAGGCAAAGAAAGGTGTCTGGAATTACAGTATTATTCATAAAATACCCATTACTAGGGTATAGGCAACTTCGTTCAAAACACCATTGTGTGACTGCTCCACTGAATCTAAACATCTGGGGCAAGTTATGTATCTAGCTTTAGTGTCTTTGAAATGACATGCTACGTTTAAGCCAAGAAGTCCAGCCACACCAGTTTTAACAGTCATGTTTTCAAAGTCCAGCACTTTATTATCACTCTGAATCTTCCCATTCAATGACACTTTTGATAAAAATATTTTATTCCATTTCCTTGCACACCAGGAAAGTGAAACAGATGTCTAAGAATTGCAAATGTCTTCTTTCAAAGTATTTCTCCAAACATAACGATTATCTCCCGACACTCAAGCACTCAGATGAAAAGGTACAAAGGAAGATAATCATCCTTGTGATTTACCAGGTGAAACACTGAGACACACAACATATCAAAACGGAATCCCTCATTTGTACGCTTCACTCTTATCACTTCTCCTTCCCTTTTCAGTTTCCACTGCTCTCAGGACCTGAAAGAAACTTCTACCTGTTTTTATTTCACCTGCTCTGCCACTGCTGTGCACGGCTTTGAGCACTGGGACTGCTCACGCAGGGTTGCGGCAGGGGCACTGTATGACCTCCTGCCCTGATGCATTCCCACACCCTAATGTGAACAGGATGACGCTCAGCTACAGCGCCTCCCTCCTTGGTGCTCCACCTTCTCTCCACGTGCACTCCGCGGTCACTCATTTCCTTCCTTCCTTCCTTCAACAACACTCGTGTTTCAAGCGCCAACTGTGCCTGCACAGGCTGATTCCCCGCAGCGTGCCAACCTCCCTGGCATGTGCTGCTCCAGGCCTCAGCCATCCTCGTGGCTCTTCTCCTGTTAGTGAGCTAACGGCATGACACCGCTTACACAAACGTAACACGCTTACCTCCAGCTTCCTTCCCTATGCCACTGATTCAGCTTTTTTCCAAGGCTGCTCCTCAGGCTCCCATTTGCTACCATTCCTACATAAAGCACCTACGGTTTACAGCTGACAAGAGCCTGAATCCAGACCAACCCCTTCAAGACAAACTCTTCTACCACTTCCTTCGGCTCACAACTGCGTGATCATCGCAATGAGCTGGATCAAAGGGCAGTTATTGCCGAAGACCACATTTCTGGCTTGCGCTTTTGCGTGCCCTCTGTTCCCCACTACAACAGGGATCTCTGGAGGGCTGTCAGCATCAGAGTTGCTTGGAAGTATCAATGAGCTTCCAGGAGAAGCTGATTAGATCACTGGGATGCATCTCAAAGAGTAACACATCAGCCCTTTCCCATTCATATATATTAATCTGTATTTGTCACATACACTCACACACTTTCTGAATTTTTGCCTTGCCTTTCTCAAACGTTTTTCAGCTTGATGGGAGTTTTTAATTACATGACATTTTTTGGCCCATTCCAACCTTTACCTCCCTAGGTATCATGTTTCTTTCCTTTTGCTTCTGAAGGCCTCAAAGTAAGTTGCAAAACTGGAATTTGAGTAAATACTGTATGAAGAGTACTTTCCACAATGCCTTGGTTGAGTGAACTCAGTATTTCAACTTACTGAATATATCCTAAGAGATTTTAAAAAAAAAATAATTCTTGCTCTAATATAACTGACCAAGGAAGGTCAGTCTAGCAGAAAATTTTACCAGCACATAAAAATTTCATTACGCATTAATAACACCTCATTTCCATTACGAGCCTTAATATTAGGCATTTGCATGCTGATAACACCAGAGATGAAAAACCCTAACAACTTCACTTGCAAAATAAAGTTATTATGATGGAATTATAACTAATAGGTCATGTCTGTGTGTATAAACTAATGAAAAAAAAAAAACACTCTACTATTTCCACACAAATAACAGCATTCAGGCTTCCTTGTCAAACATATTTAGCACTGCAGTAGCAAGTAAGTGATCCTCACTTACATGGACCCATTTTGTTGTCCAGAACAATCCAAGCAAACATTAATTTTTTCCTGTTACAACTTTACTTGCCATTCTGTGTTTGACTATTTTTTTAAGGCTTCTCCAGGCTTCAACAGTATTTAAGCTTAATATGTTTCTGGGAAATACGCTATGCGTGTAGATACAGGCATGTGTAAGGACAAGAAACTTCTGTGAAGTATTATAAGGGGGTTTAGGATTAATGTGTTCCATGTGCAGTGTAAGCTGTACTTCCTGAATTCTCTTTTAAGGGAAGAGAAGGATCTATTTGCTTCATTATCTAGTAAAAAGGGCTTTACTACCTACTGAATAAAGGCTAAATCACAGAAAACTGAACACACCTTTGGTTCAGTGCTGCTACACACCTAGCAAAACATGCAAAAGGCAAAGACCAAATGCAGCACCTGCTCCACTATTTGGGGTACAGTGGGGATGGGAAGAGACGAAGTATTTTATATCCTGTTATCATCCTGATTCATTGGACTTAGTCTTTCACCATCATGACACTGGCATGCAACCTCTATTGTTGAAACAAACCAAAAAATCACAGAGGGGGGCAGCGGGGGGGAAGCCATTTAGACCTGAGGTTCACATTTCCAAAAGAACCCATATATTTCCCTTGTGGTTGTGCTTTCTGCCCACC
>VZTV01071013.1:0-31830 GCA_013400875.1 Anhinga rufa | reverse complement strand
GGGGAAGTGAGAGAGATCTGACTTGGAGTAACTATCCCTAACTTATGGCTCCCAAACAGGACTAAAATTACAGCTGTGATATGACAGAAGAATAATTTTAATGGTTATTTATTTTTCTGTTACTTAAAGAACAGAGATAATGAAGTAATGTCTGAGGTTTGAGATTACCAACCTGGAAAACAAAGTTCTAAAAAGTAGGAGGGCAAGTCTTCCCCCATGGGTCCTGTACGAGGAGGAGTATCTCATGCTCTAAATCCATGTTAAGTAAGCACCCATATCCAAGTTACAGTAAGCATCAAAATGAGAGAGTACTTTTGTCTTTCACGTAGATACTTTCTCAATAGAGATTCTGCACTTTAAAAGGATGAAGTGCTGGAATTTTGCCCTTAGCATCACTAAACTGTAACTGAATGCATTAAAAGAGCATCCACAAAAGACAATTCTGAGACTTGCTCCTCCCCTATGCCTTATCCCGTGTAAAGTTTGTACGCTACAGCACGTTTCCAGATATGCGGTTTACACTGGCATTGATTACAGAAAAGAAAGATTTCTCTATTCTTCCCTAACCTCAAGCCATTAGGTGCCAAGTGGTTCAATAAAGCAGTTAACAATGATTCCTACCTGACTGCTCGTATGCTTAAAATCAAGCCAGCAGTTATGAGTTTTGCTGGATCAGGGCCAAAGCATTCAGCACTTTGCCAGTTCAAACCCATGCTGTCTATAAACAAGGAAAACAAATTCACCATGAAAGTAAGTTCCCTACATGTTTACAAATCCATTCCAGGCACTGAAAATGTCTAGGTATAGGTCACAAAATATGGCACAGCAGCAGTCACACACCAAGTGCAACAAGGATCCAAAAGTCTCTGTCAAGGACTAGGGCATTGAAAATTGTAATGAAAAACTCAAAGTTTTTCCTCCAAGGATGCCATAAAATTCACTACGTGCCTTTCATCTGCCCAAAAATCCAGGTTTGCTGCTGAAAAATCTTGTAGGCAATCAAGAGAAAACTGAGAATAAAAGTTATTGATGCTGTCATTGCAAAGTGTTCCCTTGACTGCAGCTAAGTTGCTGTTGACTTTTACCGGTATGACTGGTACCACAGTCAGGCCCACTCAAGTTAAAGCAATCCAGTGCTTGAATGAGAATACGGGGTTAAAAAGTAATAAAGTGAAGTCAAGTGACCTAGTAAAACTTGTATTTGTAAAATGAATCTGCAGAAAACAAATTATGTACCAACACTAGGCCAAACCACACGTTACTTTTATACCCTGTGCAGCCCTGGGACTCCACCGGGTTTCAGCTCCCACAGAATTTAGCCCACCGTATCCACTGAGAGCATCTACTGCCAAACCTAATGCATTAACAAAGAAAACCTGACTCTCAGTTTAAGACAGATGAAGGGCAAACTGAACCATAATATTAAGAGCAGCAAAAAGATTTAACATCAAAGACATCGACCCAAGTCTCTCTTTAGCAGTCATTTACAGATCAGTAGAATCCTACTAAACAAGCCGCAGCGCTGCCGAAATATTTGGATATCAGATTAAAAACACTACCACGGCAATTTTCATTGACTGAATCTTGTTTTACTAGCTGGGGGGAAGGGAGTCCTTGGTCGCTAATCAGAAACTGCTAGAAAATAAAAGCACTACACAATGTGATCTTATGACTATAAATGTCACAAAGCGGTATTTCACATGCTATAGCTTGTTGTAATAGAAACATCCAGTACTAAGAAATACCAGAATTGCTTAAACTGGCTTTTACAGAGCAGCAAGGCCAGGGTAGGTGTCAAGACATGAGGGTTCTGAGAAAGCCAAGTTACTGTGCAGCTGGATTCCCCAGTGCATGTCCCTATACGCGGATGGTTACAATATTTGCTGAAATAGAGCTAAAAGCCCAGTATGAAAACTGGAACCCTGTGCAACTGACTTAAACACCAAGGGGTATTTTTGAATACGAAAACTGAAACCAAGATGGCCAGTAGCTTTCCACACCCTTGGAAATATTTATTTTTTTTATTAATGCTAGTGTTTGTTAAGCACGGAATAGAGGTTGGCAGTTCAGGGACAACTAAACAGAGACACAAGCAATCCTTAGAAGCAGCTCTTGTGACAACATTTCCAAAAGCTGCAGAAGAGGTATGAAGAATGGATCTTGTTTTGGACATCTTACATAAGCTTCAGGGCAAAGTTTATCCTACCATCACCTACCTTTGAGAAACCACACTCACCTCCCTGCTTTCTAACAGATAAAACAAAGGCTGGGTAAACCTATCTCTCCCTTAGCATCTTGGTACAAATTTTCTTCCAAGCTGAGCTAGCTTTGATCACTCGTATCACAGACCTACAGCTACAATAAACTGTCTAAACAATACTTCTGTCTTAATTCTGTCTCTTGTTATTTTATATGGTAACTTGCCAAAAAGGAATGCTTATCAATTAAAGCTAAATACAGTAAAAGTATCTTTGACATGCTGTATCAAAATACCCTGCACAAAATTCTTTGGTACCTAAACAAGACCCCATTGAAATGTTTGTAAGGAATAAAAGCAGTGCAACAGTTGGATGAATAACTTCAAAATGCTGCAGAAGTTCTCTCTGAGCAACAACAAAGGCAATCTCTGTCATGAGAAGTCATTCGTCTACTGAACTATCTCAAGCTTAGCCAGCAAGCCTTAGTTCTGACTTGAACTGACTGTGTTTTATCTGTTCCTCATCGCCCTGCCCTGTTGCGAGAGGAACTCGAATTACTGTTTAACACTCTTGCTGGCCACCCACATTACATGAGACTGAGTAAAACAGGACCTAGTAAGGTAGAACATGGTAATCAGGAACACAGTGGAAATTACCCAAGATGCCTACAGGGCAATCATTAAGTGTTCCTTAGTTGGTATGATGTCAGGGTAATGTATAGCATTAAAGGGTACAGATTGCATTACCCCAAAGCATTGCTGCCCTCTTCCAGTCAAACACTTTCTGCATGAGCTTCTTAAAGCACAGCTCCCACCATCAGCGTAAAATAAAGAAGGGCCAAGCAACTTCACGTGTGAGGTACATCTACCAAGGGAGGTTTTAACCACACCTCTAGATGTCTTAAAGCTTTTCTCTCTTCCTCTCCCCTCGATACACACTTCAGTGATTCTGGCTGCCAGAATCTTTCTTGTTATCCATTTCCTTGGGATGATCAGCATAATTTGTTTTTTTCTGTTCCCTCAGTTCTTCTTCCCATTCGTTGAAGATAAATGAAAGCAGAAAGCTATTGCTGATGACAGCACCACAGGAATATAGTCACACATAGGAGATATCCTCTGCAGTCCTGAAGGGCATACAAGAGCCCAAAGGGGAGGGAAGAGGCAACAAAGTGCCTCTGCTGCATGAGAGATACACACAGGCCTGTACTGGGCAAAAATTATGCTCCAACCTGCTGTGCTTTGCAGAGAAACTTCAGATCATGAGAAAATACCACACCACATGTGGCTTTGCTACACACATCCAGATTGGACTATGTGCGTTACAGCAAGGTAGATATAAAAGAGAAATTTCTGACTGGTATCATAAGGCACATTCAAACTAGGTAACTGATCTAGTCCCGATCCACAGAATTTGCTTTAAGGAAAAGTTCAAACTTTGCAAAGTCCCAAACAACACCTCATGGATCTTACTTCTGCAAGCACAGGGTCCTTGCCTCTGCCCAACTTCCCCTATGATTTGAATCATCAGCTTGCTGTATTTCAAAGTCCTGGCATTAATCCCACTGGTGTTAACAACCAAAACAATTACTTGGGGTTGAAAAGTTGAGGAGGTTTTATATTCCAACAACCACTCCTTGGCAATGCCAAAATTAACTGCTGAAGTGTGTCATCACAGTGTAACGTTTTTATCTTTGTGGTAGGGATCTAACAGAAACCACTGAAATACCATTCTTCCTTGAAACTACCTCACTTCTTGGAAGCTTGGGGCAGTAGTTACCAATTGTCCAGCACTAATACATTCTCCAATTTGTTGTATGCTTATTCTGTAAAATAAATATGCTAAATAATTTCAACACACTTAAGATTGTACATACAGAACAAGATCTTCACTTGGTATAAAGTGTCCCAACAGCACTGCCTTCAGTGGCATTATACTGTCGGATTTCTATTAAGTGAGAGTCTGGCATGACAAGTATCTAAAGTGTAATTATTTGACTAAGATATATAGTAAAAATGTTTGATTTTTAAATATTGGAGAGGACTTCCCTTGCACACAGAAGAACATTTTTTCATATAAGCAGAACAATGAAGTCCTGGCACTAGTTATTGGCAGCTGTGTTTCATGCACTCACTTCGGCAACTGAAGACATTTATTTACTAGGACTATCTTTCTTCTTTGGAGTTACCATAAATTTTTATTTTTCTATTTTCACTTGCTTAGCTGTTTTATTCTTACTGTTCCTCTCCTCCCACAAATTACAGCCTCACCATTTTACTGGAAAATTAAAGCAACTCTGGACAATTTCTACTTTTGATTTATTTTAAATCAAAAGCCTGATGAAATTAGGTACTTTTCATTAAAGTTCCAGCTCTTGGATTTGTTATAATTTATATCTGAGCAAAACAAAGACCAAATTTTTGCTTCATAAATCTCTTCTACTCCTTTCACAAAACTTACTAATGTCATTATGTTTCTATTCAAGCATTCCAATTTACATATAGCATTTTCTTATAACATGCCTGGGATAAATGGCATGTGTTACATCTCCCAGTTTGTACAACCTGTAAGCAAATTCACAGGCAGCTGTCTCTTCCACTTCAATTTACTAATAAAGATACTAAATGGGTGTCTTGCCATGGATTTCTAAGAGTTTTTAAGATGTAACAAACACAAACAAAGAGCTCCAAAACCAAGCACTGCTCCACTTAAGCACCAAAAAAAAAAAAAAAAAAATATTAAGCTAAAACCAAGGAAGGAGCTGAGAGCTCAGACTTTTTAGCAGATCGGTAGAACAAGCCGGTGAGCCCACTGGCAGGTGTGGACAAGGCGAGTTCCTGCTGCTGTCTCCCATTTGTGTGACTGCTCCAGACCTTCTGGTTTGCTCATGGAAACACTCTTGGAGTTGCCTGCCTCCACGTGCAGGGCATCATGTGCCCTCATGGCCTCAGTGCAAGACACCCAGCACCCTGGCACTACCTTGGAGGGTCTGAACCCCAACGTCAGCCCGCACCTCTTTTCAGCCTGCCCTCCTCTTTGAAACTTCATCGCACGGCACAGCTCCTTTCACCTTCCCCCATTTCCCTTCCTCTCCTCCCTGCATCCTACTCCCATCTGTCTCACCCCTTCACGGAGCTCATCTTCTTAGCAAGTCCCACCATACCACTGGTAGTTCCTAACACAAACCAAACGCAGCCGCGCCACCACTGTTTTATATTCATTGTTTGGGTTTGTTTTTTTTAATATTCTGTGCAGTCTAGCAACTTGCATTCACCTCATCTAGTCAGACCATGAGCTCCTTGGAGCTAAAGCTGCGTTTGTACAGGGCCTAGCACAACAGTTCTCACTCGCAAGCAGCCCCTTCCTGCATTAGCCAGCATAATAAGAACAGCATGTGTTGAGTACAAGTGAATCAGTCTCTCCTTAAAACATTTCAAAAATCTGGAGGAGTCTGACAGAAGGAAAAAAAGAAAAAGAAAAGGGAGAGAAGAGGCAGGAGAGAAAGGAAACAAAATGGAGGAGACAGTTTTTACCAGAAGTGGCATTCCCTCTGAGGTGCAACACCCTCTCCTGCCACTGACAAGGTCAGGCTAGATGCAGCATTCTCCTTTATTCCTATATAACACTCCTTTCCCCCCCCCCCGAGTACTTTTAACATTTACTTCCTGCCCAGTCTGGTGCTTACATGCAAAAAGAAGTACCTTTATGGGACTCCCTTACTGACAAGAGTATCACAGGCCTGTGCTCTTGGTACATGTTTGCTGAGTGCCAAGTGGTATTTAAACTGTTTTCACTTCTTTTCTTCATCTTCCCACCTGCCAGCAGCAGTCACAGCCTCAAAAATTATACTTCCTTCTTCATTTTAGGACTGAAATAGTGCCTAATGTAACAAACTGTAACAGCCTCACTGCTAAATACACCATGACAATGAGGGGGCCCACGTTGAGCCTTAAAAATACTAACGACCGAATGCACACAGGCTGAATTATTTCTTTGGCATACCTAAAACTACATTTTAGTTGAGAAGCTGAAAGATTTAAAAAAATAGAGTATTTTCTCTTCCACTTTTATCAACACATGCATAATCCCCCTGTATTGTCTCAGTCAGTCAGCTCTGGGGTTTCCTTTTAGTTAAAAATGAAAAAAAACCACCAAAAAAAAGCCTCAAGTTGGGGAAGTGCTGAGCAACAACTCGGAGGTGATTCAAACAGCTTAGGATGCAACCCAGTGGAAATTCAGGTACAGTTTGCTAGTGGCTTGAATGCCAAATAAAAATGAAGACTCATCAGGGGCATGAAGACCTCAAAAATATTTAAAGGCTACTCTTAATAAAGCAAATGTGCTCTGAGCCACCTTTTCCCACATGGCTATTACATGAAGTATATATACATCATGCATATATCTTTGTATGACAGGTATCATGCACTACATCGCTTATGTGACCCTAGAAAGCTAATTTCTACCCTCCTTCCAACAAGAACCAGATAGCTTACCCCCTGGCAGCTGATAAGCTGACTTTGCAAACACTAACCCTGTGCCCAAGAAATCATTATGTTACTCTACATACACAGCAGAGACAAATTACCCACATGCTAAGAGCAAAGAAGCGCCTACCCTGGAGGCTCTCAACTCCATTTCACATGCAAGGTGCAGTTCTGGCCCTTCTCCCAGTAAGCCCTATTGGTACTTCCCAGCCCCAGTCACACTCAGCCCCAACATCTGTTGGCCCTAAGTGACCACAGAGGTACATTGCCAGCTTCCCTGCTACAAGACACTGTGTGTACTCAGCTTATTAAGCACACAAAGAAGTACTTTCAGCTAAGTCAAGGCCACAATATTCAGTACTTGACAGTCTCAAGGTCCTTTTCTGACCCAGGACAACACAGTAATGTGTCAAAGCAGGGAAAAAAAAAGAGACCCTAAAGTTAAAAAAAAAAAAAAAAAAGTTAAAAAAAGGCAGATATTATACAACCTTGTGAGTAGCACAAGATTTTCCTGACCACAGCCTGAGTAAAAATAATACCATAGAAGACATGTCAGGAACAGGAACTGAGAGTGCTGCTTGCCTCCCTTCACTGGGGAAGGATGCTGCCTGGGGGGCTGGAGTGCGGCTCTTGACGGAAAAGCTTCACCAGCAAGAACAATTACAAACAGCTGCAGCAGAGGATAGCAAACTGCAGCCCTTTTAGGACAAAATGTGCTTCAAGGCCATACCAGAACACCTGATTTTAGCAGAAGCATACATGAGGGTGGAATTTGGCCTGTATTCTATACACCTTATGTTTCTGTTCGTAGGGGAGGGAGAGAGTCTGTTCAGTTAAAGGAGCAAATCTGCAGAAAAGTAAAACTAATCCTACAGCCTGCTGGACAGAAGGACCCCAGTCCCTTAGAAAAGAATATAAGGGCAGCATCAGTCAATCTGCATACCAAAAAGAAGAAAATTGAGAAACTTAAGTCTTGAACATCAACCTATAAAAACTATATAAAAAAAACACACACAAAACCAAAAACCAACTTTCTTTTGAATCCAAAAAGATCTTTGTTACTTGTAAAAAAGTTCACTTCATTGACACAGTGATTATTTTATTTAAATAAACTCTATTAAGAAGCAAGGATAATATTTCTCTTGGTCATAAGATTAAAACATTTCTTATTAGCAAAGTAACTGATTGATTAGCTCTTCAGCTGTGACATTAGCAAATATAAAATGCAGCAGCAGCAGCCGCCACCCTCTCAGCCTATCAATGCAAACATATCCCTTTTCCAAGATGCACCTTTATTTAAGCCCATCAGTTTGTTGCTTATTTACAGTTAAAGAAGATAAAAGCCTATTTGGCACCCAAAGAAATGAGTTTCCTTCCAGGTGTTGGCTAGTGACACTGGTTAAGCCAGTCACCTTAATTCCTGTGAGAGAAACTACTGTGTGACTTTAAATCTCACCTTTCACTCCTGCAACAAGGGCTCAGAGCTGGAGCTGAGGCAAGTGGAACAGGTAAAGAGATGAGATGGCTCCTCTTGTTAGAAGTGCTTAATACAGAGAGTGCGTAAGACCATCTTTGGAATCCGAATATCATGTGAAAAAGTGTTTTGGTGTTTTCAGCCTGCCTCCAGAGAGATGGTTTTCCATCACAGCAGTTTCCATACGGGCACTGTACATTACACCAGGAAAATATGGCAGTCCCATTGAACTCCAGACAAAGCTGCAGTTTTATCACTGCATCTTGTGTCAGCTGTACAGAGGGATTTCAGGTGTCAGCTGACGGATTTTCACACAAAGTATGTATGCTTCATAAGAACTTTAACTGTCCAAAACCCAACAGCTGATATAAAAGTAAAATTTTGAGTCTTTTAAATGGGCAAGTCATCATAGTAAAAATATTTAAAGTCAGCTTGTCACTAGGACTTTTTGGAGTTGTAGTGTATGGAAAGGGCGAAAAAACATTAAAAAAAAAGGAGTTCTTGGTATAATTTACATTTCTGTTCTGGTGTGCACCCAATGTGTCCATCGGGGACTTGATCCAAGTTGTAGCAAAATCAAGTTTAGGACCATTCTTAGAAGTTTTAAGGACAAACAGATGGGTTTAATTTTTTTACCATTTTAATACTTTGGAGCTCTCTTCCCTCTACGCTTTGCATTTTGAAAGTTACACTGCCAAGCAGCGTTGGCCCCAACTTTAGTTGTCCTAAAACCATGGGACTTTCATTAAAGAATCTTAATAACAAAAAATATATCCAACATTGCTTCAAAACTTTATGAATAACATGTAACTCTAATACACAATTCTGGAAAATGATGCTTTGCTGCTGCAGGGTCTGTAGCCAGCAGAGAAAACACAACATTATATAGAATATATAGAATAGAATTATATGTCCTGAAAGAACACAGCTAATTGAATAAATCCACTTTCTTCCACAACGGTGCAGATTGCTTCATCTGTGATGGTCTTGAAAGTGAGTTTAACTCTACAGATAACTATGTTCTTCACAACAAAAGGAATGAAAATGAGAGGAAAACATTATTGTTCACCCAACAGAAAACAAAAAAACAGCACAAGGCTAGTAAGGAAAGAATGATTAATCTCAGATTTCTAAGAGAGTATTATAAACAAAGAATGTGAACAACAAAAATAAAATACAAAAAAAAACCCAAAAGTACTTAATGGTGTTCTTTTAAATATTTACTTTGCTGCTATTTGGAGAATAATTTGTTCCATTTAGTAGTGTTGGGCTCAAAGGACCGCTTTAATCCAGGGAGATTAATTATAGCCTTTGGAGTTATAAACACAATTTGGGAAGCGAAGCAGAGAAGAGGAGAGAGACGCCTCTCACACTGGCGATTAACAAGTTTATGCGCTTCAGGGCTGCACCACACAGGCTGTGCCCCTGCTACACCTGTGCGCTACAGGCAGAACAGTGCACAGGACGCCCATAAATCGGGGAAAAACAGCCCCCAAGATGACCAGAGAAGACACTACCCTACCCTACAGCGCTGCTATAGGCAACTAAGATACTTCCCAGGTGTCCTTCAGCAAAGTACACATTCACCTGCATCTTATGAAGACATCCTCTGATCTTGCTTTTACTACCTGTGCCAGAAACGATGGGTTGCCATGCCAAGACAACCAGCAGTGCTCAGCGGGCACGGGACTGCATCCACACTGCCTCTACACCTCTCAAGTGCTTTCACGCATCTCTCCCTCTGCTCATTGCTGTGTCCTGCACCAGGAGACGCAGGGACCAGCAACAGCAAGCAGGGCAAGGCTGGGAGCGATCTTACCTAGCGAGGGGTCAGCTGCTCCCTCCTCCGAGCTCTCCTCTGCCCCCTCCTCCCCCAGGCCGGAGGTGGCCGAGTCCTCCGGGGCAGACGCAGAGCCAGGGGTGCTGGGCCCGCTGACGGACCCCGAGTCCCCTTCCTCGCTGCTGGAGCCGTAGCGGTCAGGCTGGGCGGCCGTCCCGCCCTCACCACAGTTCCTCCGCTCCTTGCGGTGCACCCGGGAGTGCAGCACCATTTGGTGGTAGGTGCGGAAGATCTTCCCGCACTCGAAGCACTCAGTGGACTTGTTCTGGGTGGCCCGCCGGCTCTGCCGCGAGGCGGGGCGGTAGTTCAGGTCTCCCTGGGCAAGCGGGCAGCTTTCCCCCAGCGGGGCACCACTGGTTTTCTCTGTGCGCCCGCCAGTACAGCTCTTCTTTTTGGGGTTGTTGGAAGAGCTGGGCGAGTCCTGGTCTCGCTTGCGCTTCTCCTGGTTGACAAGGATATACTCTCTCTTATCCTTGTCGTAAGTCACATCTGCATCTGCCAGGGCCTCGTCCCATCCCACATACTTCACATACTCTGAGGGCTCTACTACTTTTCCTTTGGTGGCCAGCTGCCAAGCTTGGTAGCTACTGATCGGATCCAGCTCAGCTACTCTTTTCCCAGGCTGTCCTCTTGTAACTCTATCCAGCCCTACAGATGGCCTTAGATTGAGACACTGCAAGAAAAACTGCTTCGTTACCGAGGAGCTTAGGCTCCCATCAATTAAGCCCTCGGCTTTATCCCCGGCGCTGCCCGGCTGCGTCCGGTAGTGAACAGTATTATGCGCTTTCAGGCTTTCCATATTTGTAAACAGATTTCCACACTTGGTGCAAACTTCATACAGAGACAGGCCCGTCACAATCGTCTCCTCCTGTATCACGTCATTGATAGTGGCTATAAGCTCCAAATCATTTTTTGGTTTGTTTTTGCTCCCGGTCTTGGGGCCATGCGACTTCATGTGGTTTTTGAGAAACCAGGGCTCTTTGAATCTCCTGCCACAAATGTGGCACCCGTGATCAAATGATCCCCTGTGCTTTTTCATGTGAGCTTTCAGGAACCAGGTTTGACTAAAGGCCTGGCCACAGACTTCACATGGAAACTCGCCTGCACTTATCTCGCTCTTGCAGTTCTCGGTGTAAGCCTCCCCATTTGGGACCTGAGCTGTTATATGGTCCTTCTCTATGTGGTTTAACAGTGTCTCCTCCCTCAGGGTCATGTAGCTACACAACCTGCACTTGAACGGTTTGTGGACCTGGTGCAGGTGCTGCTCCAGGTCCTTCTTCCTTTCAAATTTGTTTTTGCAGAAGGTGCATTGGTAAGAGGTCAGCTTGCCATCCTCCTCAGCTGGCACCACTTCCATGACCTCCTTCTTGCTGCTTCTCAACAAGATCTTGCTGCTATCTACCTGAGCGGTACCATTCAAGATCTTGTTGCAGGCGGACGTACTTTTAGTGGGGCTGGTGCACCCGCCGAGGCCCTCCGAAACTCCCATCTCTCCCAGCTGCGCCTCTCCCATCTCCGCCTCGTGCCCCTGACTTAAAGTGCCTGTTCTGTGACTACGGATGTGGATCTTCAGGTTGCCCTTTTGGGAAGCTCTATGATCACAGTAAGGGCATTTGTAGGGCTTCTCGCCCGTGTGCTTCCTCATGTGCTGTGACAAGGAGCTCTGAAAAGGGAAACTTTTACCACAGATGCAGCAGCTGTGGCACATGGTCTTGTCAGCATCCACGTCATTCTTGCTTAGCTTGCCTGGACTGGAGGACCTCCGTAACTCCATTTCTGCCCCTCTACTACGATCCATCTGTATTACTGCAACATTGGGTGAGCAGAGCAGGAGGACAAAAGCATGTCCGGCAGCAGAGGAGGGCTGGACCGTGTTTTCAATCATACGGTTCTGCAGAGAGATGTTTTATTGCTTCATTCTCAGGGTAACGTTTATCCTTTCAGCTGCTTGAGAGAGTCCGAAGTGCCAATTTATTTCCGTGTGCTCTGTGAGCGGATGGCATAGATGACCTGAAAGAAGAACAAAAAAAATCACACAAATGTACAGAAATTGTGTAAGTAGATACTTAAAATATATTTAAACCTATTCATATTTTTAATTCAACAACTTCCATCACTCACCGCACATTCAGAAGCATACTATACTACAATTTATTGCACCAAAAAGCAGCAGCTTCTCCTTTTGCTGATGTTCTAGACTTCAGTGGCAGGCATCATTAATAAACAAGTAAAATCCAAAAGAGAGCAAACGTTCATTTCCATACACCGACATCACAGTGTCTTCAAAAAAGTGAAAACTTAGAAAATATTTTTTGTTTTAAAACCAGGCAGAAGTGGCTAAAAATACACCTTAAATGAGGAAAACATTTCTTGAGGGGGTTATTACACTTTAAATCTGTGGCTTTACCATCATGTGTAATTTCATGTGAAATACTTACTTGCCAAAGATAAAAGGCTTTCCTAGAGACTTGAGCAAGTATCAAATTCCTGCTGGCAACTGCATTACTTTGCATCTCAGACAGCTCTGCTGTGCTTGATGTGGCATGCACAGAGCAGGCGCAGAGGCTGAGGACGCTCAGTACTTTGATTAGAGAGAAAACAAGAATCCAGAGCCTGGCGAAGCATTCAGGAAAACTAAAAGTTATTTCCTGGTGGACAATGAAGAAAAAAAAACAAACAAAAAAAACCCCAAAACAGCGAAGTGTAATATTTAAGTCTCAATCTAACAAAGCAAACTGATAATGTGTGTAGGTATCAAATGATCCTAAAAGTGAATGATTTATCTCAACAAGACATACAGGAAACCACAGCACCACCCACCTCAATGAAACAGAATCATAACCATAAACAAACAAACAAAACAACTTTTATTAATCTGTTTTGCTAATCAAAGTTTAAAAGCTTTTGTGTCTTGTCATGATTTCAATATCTGCCTCAGCAATGTAAGATACAACACACCAGCAATTCTCCACCTTGTATACAGCAAAAACCAAAGGTTAAGATCTCCATAGATTGTTTCTTTTCCAGTTACCACACTGGAAAATAAAATTCTTCTCCCTTCCTATCCTCATTAAGTACACCACATGACTAAGATCAAAGAATACTGTATTCTCTAATAGAGAACCAATTATTACTACATTAAGAAAACATCAGCTTCTTAAAACATAGCTAAAAATATGCAGAGCAATAACAAGACACATATTGTGTCTATACACCATATATATGTGTGTGTATATATATACACATAATAAATATACACCATATAGATGGATATTCATACATCCAACACTTCACATCTATGACTTAATAAATAAAGAGCTACAGATCTACAGTTGCAAATTTTAAGGTTTCTCATAGTCACCTCTAGTCTCTTCAGTATGTAAATAAATAAATCGTCTAACCACATCACCAACATGAACCTAACAAACAGCAAGGGAAAACTGATGCAATGCTCATCTCAGTTATACACTATAGAGTAACTTCATTATGTTTGAAGTTTAAAGGCCCTCTTACTTGCTCCAAGACCATTCATTTCTGGGTTTGATTTTCTGCATATCTAGTATCCGTTCAGCATGTGAAGAGTTATCAACAGCATCTACCCAAACTTCCTTTTCCTCAGAGAGCTGACAGTAATATCTAAGGGATGTGTTACAAATGCAATTTCATTTCTTGAATGAAGCATTTTTATATTATGACTAATTTATTAAGACTTTAAAAAAAAAATCACATCAGATCACAAATTCAGAAGTCCATATGAGCAGGAAGTTTACAAACAAGAGTATCTAAATTAACCTCTGGAATCAGCCATTTAAAACCAAACTGAGGGGCAGCCCCGGGAGAAACTTCCTTGGGCATATAAAGGATGGCAGCCACTGGAAGTTTTGGCTGTACCAGAAGGTGGGAACATGCCAAACAGCAAATACAAATGCAATGTACACAGCATACTGATGGATGAAGCAATTCAGAGTAACAGCTTACTTATTTGACTTGTAATCTAAATCTGCCAAGTAACAACCCATATTGTCTTATAATCAAAGACAACCTAAAACTCATTAAATTGTAAGGAGAAACACCAGGATAACTTCTTGCATTTAACACGACAAGCAACAGTTTCTTCCGAAATGTTCTGCACCATTGGGGGGGGGTAAGACAGTAAGCTTTGGGGACGACAGATTTTTCCAGGTATTTTATACTAAGTTTTCTGCGTTCTGCATTTTCTACAGTTTGCACCAGTAAGAACACTTCTTATTGGTAGGCTGACTTCTAGACTAGCGACTTTTTTTTAAAATGTAGGTCCCATTTTAACTCAACTTTCTACAGTGTTTCCTGTCTGAAAGTTCAAAAGAGCTTTAAGAGCCAAACTTAGACAAGAATGCTGTATGCAGCAGTTCAGGCACATATAAATCCAAAGCTTCAGAGTCCCTTTGTTTACTTGGCCATAGCTCCCTGTGCTTAATCTTGACATATTTCACTTTAATTATTTATAGCATTTTCATTAATGAAACTTAGTTATGAAAATGAGGATATGAAGAAAGCATTACTTAGAAGGGGGATATTAGCCACTTGCAGGAGATCCCCCTAGCCTTATAATAAATTAGGCTTGAGGGGGGAAAAAGTCAGAGTTAAAAAATTACCACATTATTTTATTAGTCTAAAATACTTAATGGAAGTGTCATCATCTTCACCAAAATATTCTGAGAAAATTATTTCATCTTTATAACTTTAGCACTGCAATTTATAACTTTAAAAGTTGAAATAAAGTGTTCCTAGATTTAAATTCATACACATTGAAGACCCACAAAATTTCAAGTCTGCTCTTCCAAAGACAGAAATTCCAGGGGCAGGAAGGGTGTTCACCCAATCCAGGTTTGTTTTGCACAGGGTGTGGAGGTCTCCCTTAGGCTTTAGTAAATCCACTGACACAAACATATAGGAACTTACAACCCCCTCCTCACATCATTTGAGTGCCACTTAAAGTACTTCTTTTAGAGGGGCTCTTTGCAGAATAGCAAAGCCAGCGTTCATCGGGAAGATGCAACAAAAACGAAATAAAAATTACAACTTCGAAAAAGCTTCAATTCGGAAGGCTAAACATACAAAATGAGGAAAATACCACTTGTAAAGAGTAAAGAATCCTACCAATAGAAAATAACATTTTGGCTTAATAATTTCCACCTTAGTATTAATTATTAAACAGTTATTTCAACTTCAAAGATGGCACAAGGGATGGAAGCGTCAAATGTTAAATCAAACCACAGATTACTCTTCTACTGTGAGTAAAATTTTGCCATTTTTGTTTCTTCCTGGCTGACTGCAATGATAAAAATATTTGTATTTTGAAATAATTACGAATTTGAAAGTATTCTGAAATAATTCTCTTTCAGCACACATGGAAAGCAACTACCTCCAGCTACCCTAAGGCTGGAGGTTGAAAAAACGTTTCAACTCTCAGTAATTTCAGGTGGTAACCAGTAACCTTTCACTGCTTTGGACCAAGTTCAGCCTGCAGTTCCTTAGCACCAGTTTGTCACACAGAATCCATAGCAGTCTGACATCCAGCCTGCAGATTTCTCCCAGACCGCCACAGCACAGAGATCCCCACTAGCACAGAGGCAAGCCGTAAAGAAGTGCAAGTGAATGTAAACTGTAAATTAACATGTAGTCTTTACAAATATTTTGTGTGGTTTAATGGCAGCCTATACCAAATGCCATACAACTCCTTGAGGGGGGGTTGATACTCTGTTTTAAGGGGCATATGAGCTAGATTCAGTTCATTTTGTTGAACCAGCAATCAGCAGTTCACGTAAGTTGCTGACCAGTGTCTGGGAGTAGTTTTCAGCCCCTTTAAAATACACTGAGCCACTTAATATCATCACTGCTTACATGCAGGTTTGGTATATAAAGCAAGGTGGAAGAGAAACATGAACAAAGACCCAAAAACGGGGTGGGGGGGTGGGCATGCCGAGAAATGCCTTTGCTCAGGCAAATATTTTATTTATAAGGCTTGGTCCTGCACCCATTGCCTAACAGAGAGTCTTTGCCTTGACCCACATGGGAACAAATACAATAAACTTTTTTTATCCCGTCCACCCCCCCCAGGGAAAACAAGCTTTTCTACAAGCTTAAACCAAGTATTTGTCAGAATTTACTCTATTACAAACATTTAGGCATGAAAACGTCTCTGGTTTTAAAAACTAACTCAGAGTTCTTGGCTTGAAAGAAAACATGTTTGGCCAAAGCGACCTGCCCTCACCACGGAGCCCCGGCACCTTTCCCAGCATCAGCCCTGGCTTCCCCAGCAAGGCTCTGGTAGACCATCCCTGCCGGTGGCGCAGCAGGTATGCCAGTGCACAGCTGCATCATCCTCGCAACTTCTGCGAGGCCTTCACATAGTCTTGACATGACGCATAGGGGAACAGTAGCATAGGCATAGAAGCACAGGGGAACAGTACTTTAAATAAAACAGGAGCACTCTGAAATACCTAGGACTCTTCTCTTCATGCCACCTGCATGTTCTGGAAGAGGACCAGGTATGCTGTGAGGACTCCCCACAGAGCGAGACAGACCCTCCTCTTAAGGGCTTTTTGTGCCTCTTGGAAAACAATTAATAAAAAAAGAAATTGAAAATAAACAACACAAGAAAACTGAAAAATAGAATGCAAGAGATACCCCACTGAAAAAGTAACTGCAAATTCATTTCTTATATACAAATATCCTATGCAGTGCAGATAGAGAAAAACTTACAAGAAAACTCTTCCTGTTCCCATATACAGAACGTTATACATTCTTTTTTAATTTCTCTTCAATTAAACCCTACTTTACAAATCATATTGCATGGGCTGTGATGGCAAGAAGGGAAAACTCTTCCGTAAGGAATAAACAAGACAATACAGTCTGGGAAGCTACATAGACCTATTCAAATAGCATAGTGTATATTTTAAAACAAACTGCTTTCAATTTGGGTGTGAGTATTTCAAGTCCCATCTGAAAGATAAACGCACTAGAGAAATACCGCTCTTCTCATCTCCAAGAGGTTTGGATATACACTACCATCACTCCACTGTGTTCCTCTGCCAAAAGCAACAATGACTTTAAAAAAAAAAAAACCCACAACAAAACAAAACACACTGTGAGGCATGATCTTGTGGAAAAAATATGTTACTGAAATTCCTTCTAGATCATGAAATGATAGAACGCAGCATGTAAACATCTAGGTGAATTTGAGAAAGTTGGATCTTTCAAAGAACCTGGAGAGCTGATCTCTCCCGATTTGAGAAGGCTCAGGTTGCCCCAGAGCCAGACAGACTTCGCTGTTCAGAGTAAAGAGGCCAGAAGAGAGCGAAGTGCAGGAAAAGAGTGGACGAAAGACACAGAACGTTTTACAACTGCCCCGCCAGCCGTCACGCTCGCTGAACCGCAGAGACCTTTCTTCTCCTCAGGCTGCAGAGACACCATCCTCCGCACATGCCAGCCTCGCTCCACCTGCACACCCTCCTCCTCACTTTGTGCGGGGACATGGCTTCTTCTGGACACCCGGATCCCATGGGGGTCATCAGTCCACCACCCTGATTACAGGCTCGATCCTGCCATCCTCCTTTAGGCACCAGTCCTACTGAAACGCCTCTTATGGACCATGTCACTAGCCTAATAACTCTTTACTGCCTTGAGCTGATAGCATCCTTCAGACTACACCAGAGGGTAGAAGAGTGTGCGTACCTTTAAATAGCAAGCCCATACTTGTATTTGCAGGAAATCCTGGCATTCTGCAACCTATAGAGTAGACTTGCCATTAGGTAAAGGCAGCATAGCTCTGAATTGATTTTCTGAGAGTAATCCAAACTAATCCAGTAAAAAGGTATCCAAAAATCCTGAGCCAGTTGTAGAAGACTGGCAAATTTTCAAATTTATTCAGTTATTAAAAGCGTCAATCTTGACAACAGACCTCCTGAAGTTTGTTTAAGCCTGCCAAAACTGACAGAGGACTGGAAAGGAAAAATAAAAAGCTCCTGGAAAAACAAACAAGGCATTTCTATTAGTCTATTTCCGCTTAGGCTTTATAAAATCCTTCTGCAGCATTTTGCAGTACTTTTTTGTTTAATTATTTTAAACCAACCTTCCCCTGCAGCTGGGGAAGCTCTTCCCATTTGAAAAGTTTGCAGTCTAAACCCTGAGATATTATTTTGAGCTTCTCCAAATACATCATGTGTTTTTGTGTCTTTCTCCCTCCATGAGCTAATGACATTTTGCAGCAGGCTTCAGAGCAGCAGCCAGGGCTGCGAAAGCAGAGTCAGGCCTTTCTCAACCAATGCCACACCCTTAGCAGGGGAAAGAATACACTGAAATAAAGATAAAAACACTAACACCAAAAAAGCTGGAGGTAGGCATTTGCCGCAAGGTGATCTCTCTCAAAACAGTGTCAGCAAAACCTCTGTAACCCAGATTTTTTTGTGGCTCCTCAAGAAGCAGTTCAGGAGCAAGGGGGGGGGGGAGTTTGCTTTTGCGCTGCTACGGGGTATGTTGAGAAACACAGAGCTGTCACCCACTCAGTACATATTTTGTGTTTTAGTATACTGTGCATGTTTGTCTTCTGTGAGACAAAGAAATGTACTTTATTAGTTACACTGTAGTATTCTAAGCCACAAATTGAAATATATCATTAACATCCAGGACAAGCTTTATCTTGCTACCAAAACAAAGGGACTATTCTTTGAACAAATTGAGGGGGAAAATCCCATAATGACAATGAAGAGTTCCTCTCCCTAAAAACTGCGCTGCACAAGAGTAACAATTATGGGCTTATATTCTACAGACTGGGGTTGCAAATAGCTGCATGAAGCGATGCATTCACTATTGGGAGAGTAAGTACCATTGATGACAAGGCCTTGGGGCTTCTGCTGTTTGCAGACCAATCAATAATCCATTATGAACAAACTACATTTCCCCTCTAATATGAAGAAATGAATAAAAGGGAACCAGTATCACTAGTACTTTCATGGAAAAAAACCAACAATGCAGAAATCACAAAATGCCATCACAAGACTTAAACCTAGTGGTGATGTCTAACACTGACGAACTACCCACAATAACCCTTTATGTTACAGCAGTTGCTGGAGACAATGGTACAGTAACAAAAAATTTTTAAAAGCTTATTTTAAAGGCAAGATTCTTTCAAGACTACTTATTCTGGCTGCAGGACAAAACAAAAAAGTAACAACCTTTCAAGGTGAGGAGGAGAAAATGAACTAACTTCATCCAAGTATCTACCAGTTTGCTTCAAACTATTTTCTAAGACAACATAAGTAAGAACTTCTAATGAGAAATAACTGTCCAAATGTGGCTGGTCAACCATAACAAGACATTATTGCAGCAGCTGTGTTACTATCCAGACACAAGGCCCTGAAATTGTTATTCTCCCACTGTCACATGCTACAATACAATCAAGAGAGGATCCATTTAAATAGCAACCATAGCAAACCTCAGCATCCTCAGTCCAGTTCCTACCTAGACCTCTCAACACAGCACCAAAAGGAAGGAGAAAAGCTTTCCTTAAAAATTACAGATAAAGTATTTAAAATGTAAAACAAAGCCAACAAACAAAAAACCCCTGTTTTTTGATGGGTAACAGTAAATTATATCCAAAGAAAACACTGAGACCAATATTATTAATGCATAAGGCAGTCTATGTCCTTTTTCTGAAATATAAAGACTAGTAGTTAAAGTTGACCTCATGGGGTGGGGGAATGAATACACAATGTGATTATTGATCAGCCCTAGAAAAGCCAAGAACTGTACTAGTGCAGATGTGATTTTTTTTTTCCTAGGGTCATTAATGATATATGTTGGAAAGTCAAAAAGCTCTTATTTTGACATGCTGTAACAGTATCACTAATTCTGAATATAAGCATTATCTTAGGTTCAAAAAAAAAAAACTACTTTACAAAACAAACAAAAAGCGCCCTCCATTTTACTTCAATTTAACAATAACATTTTCTCATTTGGCCACACCCATGAAGTGAGTTACTTCAGTGTCTTCATATTCTCGAGTACTAAAAATTAAAAGTTGAAGAAACATCCACAATACTGATAGTATCAAACCAAGAAGAAATCAGTTAGAAATACAAGCAAAGTCACCTCAATGCTATATATTACCTCCTTATTCAAATCAATGGCATTGATGCTGTCTATTCATGCATGTCTATGGAAATGCACATATACATGGGCAGCACAGTATCTTCCCAGCATCCAACGGTGCTTTTATATTTAATGATCTTGTTAGGGTTTCCACTGCAAACCGATTTACACGGAGTTGTAACATGGCCATTTTAAATCTGCAGCGTGGGGGCTGATTTCAAACTCTATGGGCAGGGTATTTTCCTGCTAATATGCTCTGTTCTGTTCTGCTCAGTTTGCATCTTAAAATGGGAAGAATATTTTTATTTGCAGTGTCATGACAAGGAAATACTTAGTTTTGTTATTTTCACATTATCTGCAGAAGAATAAGGACTGAATACTGGAGTGCAGTACATAGTGTGCATATACACCCACTCCTTCTTAGCGCCTCTTCCAACTGCCCCATCAATGCAAGCTACACACAAACCACATCCTCAGCTGCCGTAAGTGCACACAGTACCATGAGATCAATTTGTATCAAATGAGAAGCTATACCACTAGCTAAAACCAGAATGCCTTTGTGCTGTGTAAATCAAGACTTGAATGCAAGAAAAATATGAGCATAATTAAAGGTAAATATTTTGAATTGTTGATTTCCTACCCCAGCAAAAGTTACACCAAGCAATGTTGTCCTAAGTGCCCAAATTCCTCCCTGTCACAACTACCAATTATACCACTGAAGAACGAACCTCAGTGCTTTAGTACATACATAACAGCGCTGTAATGACTTGCCCGTTGCAGACCTCAAATGCAAAAAGTTGTATGTTTAATACCAAGGAAATTTACTAGCTACAGCTATGCATTCAGCAGGTCAATGGAAGGTAAAGATTATTTCTATGGTACATTGCTATGAAATAAGCTGTGTAGAGAATTAAGAAATTCGAGGTAATAAATTCATTTCTTCTCTTATACCTAATATATCCTACTGCTCAAATTGCTACTGTAAAATCATTACCTTATAAATATAAGTGTTGCCAAGCGTTAACCTGTTAACAGATTTAGAATTACAGCACTATTTGATTAACTATTAAAGCCTTACCATAATAAATTATTTCTGAAGTAACACCAGCAAGTCATTTGCTTACTTCCCCTCCCTCAGTATTATAAAGGCATTGTAAAGCACTGAAACAAGCTTTTGGGATCTACTTCCTTATCTGTTTTCAAAATCCCATTTTAAGATAATAAAAATATGGGGGGGGGGGGGGGGGGGGAGAAGGGGGGGGGGAGGAGAAGAAAGAGGGAGAGAAAAAGGGAGAGGAGCTGTGCCCTGAAATACAAGGAAGGATAATCATATGCAATAAGCGATAAAAGCATTCTGTTGAACATTACCTTCTGAGGTGGCATTGTTTAGCACTGAGAAGGAACACAAAACTCATGAAAAACACACCACCAAAACCTCATTTTCAGTTGTTGGGTTACTTATTTTATTTTTTATATAAAGTATTTCACTGGAAGCTCTTGCAAAGCATAAACCAACATGGATGAGCTCTATTTTAGGAAGCTTTCTTAAATGTTTAAGAATTTAAGCAGGTAATTAAGACTTTCAATAACAGTTTTTCCATTCTCCGCAACATTTCTGAATGTCAAGCATGCAGACTATGCCCAGGCTCAAGCGCAGATGCTCTGCACTTTGGAGATCCCAAACCAGCCAAGCTGAAGCTCGCTCTGCACCAGCTGAGACTCAGGACTCACTGCACTGCTTGAACTGCACACAGCTTTGGCTCAGTGACGTCAGCCCCAAACCAGCTGAGGACAGTGCTGAAGGCCAATCTGTGGAGAGCCACTGTCTCAGAAATACCTCCATTTCACCTTCTTTCACTAAGGTACATAGTACCCCTGAAGATGACTTCACCCACAAGCGTAATTTGCAAGTTTCTAAGTTCACCGGCAGTTTTAAAGACAAGATGTCTGCTGTTTCTTCATTACTCCATTAATTCATTTTAGAGTTTTCTGTAGTTCTCATTATCAAAAGCTACTTCCACTACATATGTGATAAACCAGCTGTGAAATATACTCAATCTTGCACTGGCCCATCATTGTCAGCAGAGAAAAGCAAACAGGTATAGCCGGTACAACAAAAGTGACACTACCATAAAGCATGAGTTGACTTACACAGTAGGGTAACTACTTTTCTCCTCTTTTTATTTATTTACTTTTTTAAACACAAAGGAAAGATAGCAATAGTCCTGTATATCAAATAAATACAAAGCACAAGATTACTTTTTCTGTATTTCAAAGCTCCCAGCCAAGAGAAGAGAAACTAAACCCAAAAATCATATCTTTCAGCTGTCAGTTGGTCCAGCTTATTTTGGTATGAAGTGCTGAACTATCTCTGTGAAACATCACTGCAATGTATCATCCAAAGAGACAAACAGATTCCATACACTGCTTATAAATATGATTTCAAGGCACATTTTACCAACACTGTCAACTTTACTCTCATTACTGCACAATGCATGCTTCAGATTTTGGCAGGTCAGGACATTGTGGATATCACAAAATAAACGCTGACAACTCTGTTCAGAACTACTCCACTTTCCTTACATAAACAGGTACATGGACGTGCCCTCCCCTTGCCATTCAATCAAAGACTTTGAATCTTTGGGCCAATCCCTCACCTACAGCATACAAGTTGTTTCCCCAGAAATCCAAAGACAGACAGAAATTTACCCAAGCGCAGAAAATTATTCTGTGTTACATCCTCCATGAAAGAGAAGGGCCCGGATGGATATCCATCCCCAAAACCGTTCTCGAGTTCATTGCTGGCCTTGGGAATGGGAAGGTAGAGCTAAGAGCAGAAAAAAAGCAAAGAAACAAAACCCACCCCTACTTAGAAACTCTTCTACAACCTCAGCACACAAATGCTGAGCAACCACTTAAAAAACAAAACAAAGCCCCTGAAATTACCACTCATAGGATAGCAAGCAAACAAGTCTGCAAGGAAGAAAGCTCTGCTGCACAAGCTATTCCCTATTTGTTTATTTTTCCGTACACTACAACTTGCAAGACAGATCTATCAACTGGTGAGACAAACATGAATTACACACACCAAGAACATAAATCTCCTTTCAAAGAAATGTGGCTATGTACCACAGACACACCAACACCCTCCCCTCTCACACACTCCTTGCGACGGAGAGCTCAACACACCATCATTACTATATACGTGTTGCTTCCTCTTCTGCCACAGCGGATGCCCCCAGCCACCGCACTCGTGGCCACCCGACTGCTGAGGCACTGACCTCCTTACTTCCATTCACCTACCGGGCTCCACCCCACCTCCGTCATCCACCATGCCTCCAAGCCCCAGCTATCCATGCACACACTCCGCCTGCCTGTCAGATCCCTTCTGGATCACCTGCAGGCAGCTGCCAGGCACTCGGTCCCTTTCCCTGGCCATCGCCATCCCACGGATGCAGTTCAAAGGCTACTTCTTTTCCCCACTCCTCCCTTTCTCTCTGCTTGCTCTTCAGCCTCTGTTTTCTCAGCCCTCCCCAATGCTTCTGCTTCTTCCAGAAGCACCTTCGACCTCCTTCTCTCTCTCAAACCTGTTTGGGCCCTTTGTGACTAATTCTTCCATTTGGGCTCTCCCTAGCTTGCATGGCTTCAGTCCCTGTTCACTGGCTCCCTGTTTGACAGGACATTTCAGCATGAGCTTAAGCGCCTCCTCCTCGTCTCTTCTGTCTTCTTCTCTAGACAATGCCCATTCTTCAGGCTTTTCTAATCTTCAGTCCTGGTTTTGGCTGGGATAGAGTTAATTTTCTTCGCAGTAGTTAGTATGAGGCTATGTTTTAGATTTGTGCTGGGAACAGTGGTGATAATGCAGAGATGTTTTAGTTGTTGCTAAGTAGAGCTTATACTAGTCAAGGACTTTTTCAGCTCCCCATGCTCTACCGGGTACACAAGGTGTTGGGAGGGGGCACAGCCGGGACAGCTGACCCCAACTGACCAAAGGGATATTCCATACCATATAATGCCATGCTCAGCATATAAAACTGGGGGAAGAAGGAGGAAGTGGGGGGATGTTTGGAGTGATGGCGTTTGTCTTCCCAAGTAACTGTTAGATGTGATGGAGCCCTGCTTTCCTGGAGATGGCTGAACACCTGCCTGCCCATGGGAAGGAGTGAATGAATGCCTTGTTTTGCTTTGCTTGTGCACGCAGCTTTTGCTTTGCCTATTAAACTGTCTTTATCACAACCCATGAGTTTCCTCACTTTTACTCTTCCGATTCTCTGCCCCATCCCACCGGTGGGGAGTGAGTGAGCAGCTGCGTGGTGCCTGGTTGCTGCCTGGGGCTAAACCATGACAGAGAGTCATCTCTGGCCACCAAGCTCATAACTTGTTCCCCTCTGGTCTACTCAAGTAACTCTGCTGCTAACAGCATACTGCTCTTCCAAAAAATCAAAGGATGCCAACACCCAGGTCAAATGTCTTGCATGTTAGGTTCAAGTGCCATTCTTCTCCTTCAAGGACCTCCACAGTTCCACCCTACTCTCTTTTGTGTGGGCAGCGATTCACTCTCCCCAGTGCATCTTTTCTATCGGTTTCCCGCTTACAACCTTGTGTTTTGACACTGCATTTAGAAATGGTTTTTCATTATTTTTTTATTCATTCTTAAAAGCATATTTTCCATAAATGACTCAAAATTTTTTTCAAAATGAAATCCATCACTCGGTTTTGTTGGAGTTTTTTTCCCTGTAATGCATATGTGTAGTACACATTGCTATGTTCTAATTGGTATGTATATTCCTCAAGGCAGGGACATGAGACCTTTTATATGTGCTTTTTTATATACTTTTATACAGTGCCAAATGTTCTGACTTCAAATAATTTCTAAGAGCAAATTATCATTATAAAGTCAAGCTTCACCTTTTCAAAGAGTCAAAGTCCCTCTTTTCATCAGAGGCACAGCCAGAAGTTGAAAAACAGAGATTCTTTCTCATAAGCCCCAAAAGTAAACTAATCCCCTGTTTTGCCTACCCAGAGTTCAGCTCTTAGTGAACCAAAAGGACTGTCAGACAGTAAAGAAATGAACAAAGCAGAAATCACATCACTAACTTCTCATCTCTGTGCCTTTCTGAAACACAGGTTTCCAGCCAATTTTATCTATTTACAGGATATTAACAACAAGCAAGAAGCACAAGTAAGTTTCAAGTGCCACATACCCCAGAGGAAACACTTCTCTCTCCATTTCTTCAATTCACAAGCAACTGGAAAAAAGTGGGCTATGCAGAACATCAAATTGAAGCGTAAGATCCCTAGTGGTGAGTCTTACTTAAGTGAGGTATTCTTACAGGGGTTAGTCTCTTTCTACACCTGGGACTTTCTAAACTCACTTTCCTCCAGCACGTGCATACTGCTTTATGTCACACATTTTACCATCCTGCAAATACAAATATACTCCTTTGCTCTTAAGGGCGATGCTGAAGCAAGTAGGTTTTCCACCAGAGAAGCACAACGTAACTGTGACTCTTTAACTCCAAGAGCAGAATTTGAGCCACAATGCTAAATCCTTAAACCTGTTACACAACGAATAAGCATGGATTACAGCGTGGCTGGTTCATTATGGGATGTTTGGTGATGCTATTCCTAACACACAAACACTGTTCGTCTTCGCCACATACATAAAGATCATTCTCCTATTTTTCATTATGGATCTTTATCGCTTTCACTTTTCTACATCTCACCCATTTATTACTCACCTACTCCCTATTTAATATACTTTTACACCGTAGAGAGCGCTAAATAATCATGATATAACAGCACAGTATTATACTTGCTCTGTATCTAAATGCTTGCACTATAGTGACTTGATATTTCTTACTATCAAAACAAATCATTTATAACTATATATTATCTTTATTACTCCATGGCTACTCCACTTGCAGCACTAAACACAGAGCATACAAATAAAAAGAAGCAATCTTCACTGACGAGGTTTTTTTATTTTCTATTTCAGTAGAAATATCAAGCAAAACTAATTGAAAATGCCTGACTAAAAGCACATTTTAAGGCAGGTGCAATCTGATTTTGGCAGGTTTACAATAGTCAGCTACAATGTTTGCTAATACTTTAGAGGATTTGGGGGTTTATTTTTTAAAAAACAGGTTTAGATAAGCACACCCATATTTACTTCCTTAAGTAATAGGTACGTTTATCGAAGTCACCATTTGTAATCTGAAGAGAAGATTTCCTCACAAGAAAAGACTTGCCATATACAAAAACAAAACAAAAAAAAGTCCCAGCCTCACAACTTAACTAACAGTAAAAAACACATTCTTGAAAGAAAAACAGACATAGCATTATCACTACTGTGTACGGGGTCACAAGTACAGCACCTTATCTATAATCATGTATTTTCCAAACACAAGGAAACCTTTTACATAAAACCTGTGTATCAGGCTTGTAATCAAGTAGGACAACTCCTTTCAACATCACAACTCTTAAAAAATACAGCTTTACTACTAAATGCTAAGTATCATCCTCATTCTATCGTACTTCTACTGGAAGGCTTTCAAGTACCTCCTGAACTTCCCACATGTGATTAATTCAATTAACATATAAGGGCAAGGTGTTACTTAAAAACACTATCCAAAACCAGGTATGGTTAAAACTTGCACAGAAAGCACAATAAAAATTATTATTATAGTACTGCCAACTCAGAGCACTAAACCTTACAGGTCAAGCACTGAAATATCATGATACATCCAAAGACTTACGAGACGTTTTTGAATATAACTTAGTTATGGATTCTCTATTTGCGCTTTTAGAGTACACTCAGTCATGTCTCAAGCTTCTTCTAATAACCACAAAGCCGAGGAAATTTCTGTTTTCAGAGGCTTACATCTTCTGTTTTGCAACCACCAAACTGCAGAAAAAGGGGCTTCGGGAAATGATCCCTATCTTCTCCACTGACAAAATCGTAAGAAGTGGGAACACCATAACTGAAGCAAACAGATGTGGTATTCCTTCCCTCCTCCACTTCACCCACAGAAGACTTCTCAGAAGGCTACAGCAGCTTACCTATAAACATCTAATTCAGGGGGACAGAATAATCCCTCCACATACTCATTTGGTGGATGGTCAGATGTACAGAGCAAGCGTAGCCTCCACTTACTCCGTGGGATTTATATGTAAAAAAAAAAAAAAAAGAAATCAGGCAAAAGAAAACAAACTATTTTATTTGGTTAGGAAAAAATAATATTTGATTTAGGTATATATGATTTAGGTTTGAGATGTAGGTTCATAAATGTTTTCTTTAATGCTTTTGATTACTTAACAGAATTAAAAATGCTAAAGATAAAATATAGTGTTAAAAACCATCTTAAATTGGTGAGCTTGTATAACCATAAAAAATCATGGTACCCGCTGACAGACATCCAGTGCCATATAGTCCTTGGCCCCAGCTACCTCTCCTGCAGGACACAAGTCCTTTGTTACATCTGCCAGGTGCCTTGTGGTGCAAATGTGGCACAAACATTGCAAAACCTTGAATAGTACTAAAAATACCTTGATCTTCTGCCAGAATGTTTCTAGTAAACCATAACCCTGAATATAAGTAGAATAGATGGTGATAATTGGCAAACTTGCTGGGGATGGAGTGCAGCCTCAGCAAGTTCGCCGATGACACCAAGCTGGGAGGAGTAGCTGATACGCCAGAAGGGTGTGCTGCCATCCAGAGAGACCTGGACAGGCTGGAGAGCTGGGCCGAGGGGAACCTCATGAAATTCAACAAAAGCAAGTGCAAGGTCCTGCCCCTGGGGAGGAACAACCCCAGGCACCAGTACAGGCNCAAAGATGATCAGGGGACTGAAGCATCTCTCTTATGAGGAAAGGCTGAGAGACCTGGGTTTGTTCAGCCTGGAAGAGACTGAGGGGGGATCTCATCAATGCTTATAAGTACCTGAAGGGTGTGTGTCAAGAGGATGGGACTGGACTCTTTTCAGTGGCACCCGATGACAGGACAAGGGGCAACGGGCACAAGTTGGAACACAGGAAGTTCCACCTGAAGATGAGGAAAAACTTCTTTCCTGTGAGGGTGACAGAGCAGTGGCACAGGCTGCCCAGAGAGGTTGTGGAGTCTCCTTCCCTGAAGACATTCAAAACCCACCTGGACGCGGTCCTGTGCCCCCTGCTCTGGGTGTGCCTGCTCACGCAGGGGGGTTGGACAGGATGATCTCTCGGGGTCCCTTCCAACCCCTGCCATTCTGTGATTCTGTAAACCTATTGCAAGACAAGACAGCTCTGAGGCAGCAGTCAAACCCCACTGTGTCTCACTGGGCTTGTCGTTTGTAAAACTGGGTCTGTCTTGGGTACAGCTAAAGGCAGATGCAGGATCTCCTGACACTGAAACCAGTAAGAGGAAAGGATTGGGTTGTTTTGACCCAAATTATTATGTATCCTGCAAAAGAGAAGGCAACAGGCCAACCCTCTGAGACACACCAATAACTTTGGAAAGTATACATCCAGATTAGCATCTATTCCACCATCTTATTCTCTAGCATATTACCACCTTCAAAATTGTGAGGATGACATTCCTCCCTATGCTGCAGACTACAAACCAAACGTACAAAGGGTAGCCTCATGCTGCTACCTAGATGCTTCCTCATGCTACCTCTTCCAGATGACTGGACCAACTGAGGCTGGTTCAGCCTCTGAAGCGGTGTTTGGCCACCATGGGGTCCCACCACAGGGCAACATGGTACTTCTTGCATGAAGCAACTGCTCTTTGGGAGCTCCATGACAGCAGTTTTATATAGCGGAGAGATCGCCAGCTCACAGGAGGTTTAGGTGTGCTCAAGGCTTTTTTGCTTACAAACTGTGAGTCAAATTCTAACCGAGTCAGACGGGTGTCCATCCTGGCTTACATCCCATTGCACCGACTTTAGTGGAGTCACTGCACACTTACACCTGCACGAGAAGGGAGACACCAGCCCTTCACTTTTTGTTTTTAAGTGCAAGGCTGTAATTTATCTTCTTCTACATTTGGAATTACTTCTTTCTGCAGACTTTTTTTTTAAACCCTGCCTGAGCCTACAAGGTGCAGATCAGCTGGAAAACAAGGCACCCAAAATTATAAGAAAATTCCCAATTTGCCTAGCACCTCACCACTACCTGACTGGTTCAAATGAGGCTCAACATTTGCAAATGGACAAACTCATGAAAGAAAAGCCCATACAGGGCTAAGAAACCAAAAACACAGAGACATGACCTTTAGCTAAGGAAGTCAATAAGCTGCAAACTGATCAAACTGGGAGAGTACCCCAGGAGGAGTTACCACCAAAGACTTGTCCCACTTCTCATGCTCCTTCCCCAAGCAGCTGCCACTGAGCACTGTCAGAGGGAGGATACTGGAGAACATGAACCTTCAGCCTGACCCAGTTCAGACCCTCTTATGTTCCCGTGACTATTAATAACAAATCTCAAGCCATCTGCTGCTGTACCAGGAAAGGCTGAAGGCCTCCCTACATTCAGATCTTACAGCCCAGCCACCTCCAGTTGAAGGGTGGGGGAGTCACTTTTATGTGACCGCAGAATTTCAGGGCAAGGCTTATCTTTCACGGCGAGTTGCAAAACAGCCGGCGCTGCAGCCGCCCAGCGCGCAGCCAGCATCTCCGGCAGAGCGGTGGGAACGTGCCTCGCCAAGGTAAAGCTGACTTCCTTCCCTGCCTTTTTATGAACATATGCAAGAGGTCAACTGCCTCCAGAAAAGTTGGCAACACAACTTTCAAGCTGGGAAGGCAAATAGTGCTGGTTCCCCAGGACATTATAAAAAGAAAAAAAAAAAAGCAAGCTCTAAAAACATACACATCTCCTTCCACTCTGCTACCTGCTCTGTTTCTGTGTCACAGTCTCCCACCACACAGGCTGTCAGGAACACAGACAGCTTCCTTACTGCAAGCCAGACACCACTACAGCTGCCTACAAGGGGCTTCAGACATCCTCGCTGTGCCTCCATCAAATGGACTCGAGTGACCAACTCAAGTGCCTTGCACCCGAAGGGGAGGAACAGAAGTCAAGGAAAATACATATGTAATTAATCACCTGGATTTTGTTTTCTTAAGCAATGACATTTTAAAAGATGTCATAAGCTTTAGAAGGCTTCGGTACCTTAACACCATTAGATTTCTTGAGTGAATGGCATGCTACTACGAAGAAAGAGAGGACATTACCATGGTATTTGCACACACACACCCCCACACACACACACACCAGCCTTCATAGCTTTCACTGTAGAGACCAATAGTTTCTCTGTTTGAAACTGTGAAACTCATCTGTAGAGATTTTGTGGCTAACAAGCATTTGATTTCACTTTCCAGCAACAATACAGCCATCGTATTACAAATACCATCAAATGAAATTTTAATTATTTTCTAAGAGTCACTTGGTAGCTGTTAATGAAGGCAAACTGTTAGGGAAATCCTGCCAAAAGAAAGTAATGACCAGATGTGTATCAGTGCAGCAAGGTCTAATTTAATTGAATAACAACTTTAAATCATTAAAAAGAGTCAGACCTATCTATTATCAACATTTATCCCAATAATAATTTTAAAGTATTGCTCCTAACCCAGAATCTATATAAGCCCTTGAAAAAGTAGTTTAGAAACCATGAAATATAGGAATATATCTTAATAAGAGAAAGAGCAATAATTTTGAAGGCTTTCCCATTTAAATCTCAAATTGTTTTCAGTAACTTCTATTAATCTCTCTCTACAGCTTTTTCAGAGTTCATAAACCTAAAATAAAACAAACTGCAGAGATGTCAGAAAGTTATAGATTCACACTTTAATTACCCTACGTTAATAATGTTTGTCATCTATATTAACATTGTAAATGAAAACACCACATGCAAATTCAGGGATTTGCTTGCAATAGTTTGTACCCTTTGCTGCCACGCCTGTGCGGTAGCAGCTAATTAAGATGGTGAGCTATGCTGATACAGAGCTGTTGCTAGGCTGTGAGATACTACGTTATAACTACTTGTATTGCAAAAACAACCATTTATAGTCCAACTTAGTTTTAACTGCACAGTGTGGGGCTTTGAGAAAAGACTCACATTTCATACTGATATTATTAGATTGATATTTTTTACAAAGCTGAAGTGAGCTATGCTTCCGTATACATTAAATAACTGGAAAGCACAACTGAACGAACAGCTTGTATTACCTTACATTTCCTTATAAGGGATTTGCAACCCAAAAATATTCAAACTACTCCAATAGCCCTTTGACATAAACTTACTAAAACTCCAAGGCATAAAACCACAACATATCTTCAGCAGAGTGCAGAAATACCAAATTTAAGAGCTATTTCATTTGTAAACGCTTCTTTATCAGAAGAATGCTTACTGCTTCACTGGTTCACATTTCCATGTCTCTGGCCTATTGAGCAAATGAGTGAAAAAACATCTATGCATTTTATAAATAAGTTATCTCCACTTAGTGACTGGTTTTTGTTTAACCATCTTGTCCTGCCCAGACTGGCCCAAGGGCCATAAACTATCTCCTCTTTAATTTGTTCAAAGGCTCATCATTGCTCAAGGCCCCATTTGAAATCATTCTTCTTCTGGGTCGCTATATAGAGAGGGCTTACAATCAGATTGTAGTTTGGAATATGCATTCTCTGAAAACCCAAAACGCTTAGGAAAGCTTGTTTTCTTTTTGCTAG
>VZTV01071011.1:56957-67607 GCA_013400875.1 Anhinga rufa | reverse complement strand
AGATTACTTTCTTTCCAAAGATCTGCCATCATTTGGTCGAGTCCGAGAATCCCTACCTGTCAGATACCACCTGCAAAATAAGACCAACTTAGTCCAGGATGTGGAGGTGTCAGTGGAACCCAGCGATGCCTTCATGTTCTCTGGCCTTAAACAGGTACAAAATTGTCACATCTACTGATCCTGCTGGCTTATCTGTTAGTAAGGAATACATTGATTTGACTTACACTGATGTGCAGAGAGGACAAAATCATTGTTTTTACACGTTTAATGTATGGTAAGTTTTGTCTGGAAGAATGCATGGATGCAGACTCCATTTAAAGGATGGGAAATCCTTAAGCATAAAGGGCTAAATGTAAACCTGACTGGGAGCCGTTTGTCATGTTTATGGGTAACATGGTGCTTCAGTACAGAAGTAATAGCTTGCAACTACTTTCCTGTTCTAGTTATTCTTTCACACTTCAGAAAATAAACAGTGTATAAATAGAAAGTAAATAGAGGGCTACTTTTGGTCACTGAACTTACCTACGTTTGTGGCTTTTCTTTTCTTTTCTAAGATCCGATTAAGAATCCTTCCTGGCACAGAGCAGGAAATGTTATATAACTTCTATCCTCTGATGGCTGGATATCAGCAGTTACCATCTCTTCATGTTAACTTGCTGCGATTCCCAAACTTCACTAATCAGTTGCTCAGACGATTCATACCAACACATATTTTTGTAAAGGTAAGGTGGTGAGAAGTGCCTTGTGTTTAGAGACTATCCCTGTGGGGCTACTCAGTTTTTGGGGACTACCATCCCAGCTCTGTTCAAAGCTGAGTGTTTCTAAGAAGACTAAAACGGCCACCTTGTAGCAGAGTTATTTTCTTTGAAAAGTCTTGGGTTGTGCATTGGTGTTGTCAACCAAAACCCTTAAATCTGTTGAAGTGCAAGAGGTGTTTGGTTACAGTTAGATGAACTACCTGAATGTGCTTAGCCTGTCCCTCTTATTCCATGTCTTACTCTGTAAAATGATTTTTAAAGTTGTCTGCATTTTTGAGTACAATGGAGTGAGCTAAATGTAATTAAATACGTTAATACCATAATTTGTAGCACTCCTGAAAAAGAGAAGTGTTTGAGCAGCCCATGTGACTAGGTTCGGAAACACCGTAGCATCCCGCATCTCTCTACATGACTTCTAAAAACGCATTCTCTCAAAGAATCGCTAGTCTAGATTTTTTTTTCTTAAGTGGTACAATTGAAGACAACTCAATCATGTCATGAAAAATAGATCACGGGTTTCTTCTGACTTTTTAAGAATCATTTAAATCCAGTTGCCCAAAACAGTGCTTTCTTGTTCCACTGCTGCTGTCTCCAGAATATTGTATTCACTTTTTAGTCAGACTCTTAGCAAGCAAGGAGCCTGAAGAGTTTGTTTATATGACTTGAGATGGACTTGTTCAGACATCTGTAATCCTGTTTCCAGGAAACAGGCCTGGTGTTCTTCCAATTTTGTTTTAGCCAAAAGAGAGATAGGCAGAACTTATTTTTTACATACACTGTCAATCAGTTGCTCTTCTAGATTGGTTGGTTGTCAAGATGTCCTAAGTCAGTACAAAATACTCTGTCATCAAAAGCATGATGTTCTCAACGCTCCTGTGGAATCTCTCAGGCTTCAGAATTCTTTGCTTTTGCTTTGGAGTTGTCAGAACCTCAAAAAACCTCATTGTAAGGATGCCTCTTCTTCCTTAAAATGTCTTCCTTGCTCTCTCCCACCTCTAGTGATTCTGCTTAAAATTCCTCCAAGAACCTGTCAGTCTCATTCCTGTTCTATGCATTGGTAACTATCAGCTTTTTATACTGCAGTAATACTCAGAACTCTGATCAGCCAGGCCTTGTGCTGAGCTGTCTGAATGCGTATGGAGATGCTCTTGGCATTTAACGGGGCAGTTGAGGAGCTGAGGCCCCCACCAAGTACTCTCTGGGCCAACCTGAAATTTCAGTTGAATGTCCTCCATGTTTGTGCTACTACTGGAAACCATTAGAAGTAAGGATAGGCTTAATGCCATGCTTATGTACTAGAGCTACGTTGATCAACACAATGTATTGCAAAGTGAGTTTTCATAAAAAAGGCAAAATACTAAGGCTGTTAACGCTCTCTCAATTTTCTTAAAGCCTCAGGGTCGTCAAGCAGATGATAACTCGATTGCAGCTGCGTAACTTCGAGACCTGTACCTCTGCACTTAAAGAAAATGGGATGTTGCACAGAATATATAAAGCTCACTTTGGAAACATGGCTTTGATTAAACCATAAGAATTAAATTTTATTTTTAAATTACAACTCTTAGCAGAACTAATGTTCTAAGAAAAACTAGTCTCATAGACTTTCTTTAAGGAATAAACATGTGGAGGAAACGTGGTGCTTTATTTAACAGGAACATTCTTTTGAAGTTAACTTTGAATGTCAAACTCTTAAAAGTATTATTAAGGCATATTAAATGTCTTGAGTATTTAAGTGAAGAAATGCTAATTCATTTGAACAAAACTGAAAGACATTTTCATAATTAACAGTAAGCTGAAGTGCAAAGTTTGTACTTCCAATTACTGAGATTTACAACATTGAAAATGGTCATCCTTTACAGAAGTTTGTTTTGTGCCACTTGCCTTGAGGGCAGAGCTGGGTGTGCAGTAGCACAGTAAACTACAGGTGGTTACATTGTACTGTTGGAATTAAGTGGCTTACTAGTTCTTTAAAACCATGAATCTCTAAAAGGCACTATTTCTCCTGGGTAAGCCATACATCAGAATTGGAATTCAGCAATAGCTAGTCCAGTGAACAGAGAGATTAATTTCTAACAGTTGGACTATCTGACCTGAAGCTGATATGATTTTGCGTTGTTTTTACAGGCAGAGCTTCCAGATTAAAGATATATCTTAGTAGTCCCCTGCTGTGTGAATTTAAAAAAGAGCATCCTACTGTTGTACAGCTCTGGATCAACTGGTGTTTAAAATACAGTAAATCATGTATATAAAAAAATGCATTGTGAAAACTTCAGTTGTTTAACTTTCTAAATAATTACATTTTGATTGCTTGGGAATACCTTATTTATTGTCAAAGTGACGTTCTAATAAACAGCTTGTAACAGAGTACTTCTGAAACTGTGTCCTTAATTGCATTGTTTTCACAGCTGTTTATTCATAACTCTCATCTGCCTTGTGGGCTGATGCATTCATTTATGGCACTGAAGTCCAAAATAACAGCTGTAATAGTTGGAGAAAAGCATTAGAGAAGCATGTAAACATTCCTTACCAGTGAAAGGACTGTAGGCTAATTGGCAGTCCTGAAGAAATATGTGTGAGCATATACAGCTTTTCCATGGAGTGCAGGTGTAGTTATATTATGAGTTGTTTTTGCATTGTATAGAGGAGGAAGAGAACTGACAAACCATGCTGGGAAGAGCAAATGAAACCTTCCTTATTTCTCTGCTTAAATATCATGAACTAAGTGGCAGTCATGGAATAGGTATCTCATCTCCTTATTTAAGAGTGGAAAATGTATTTCATTTCCAGATTTTTTTTTTTCTAAGTAGCCACTCAGATTACAGCAACTCTGGCACCTCTGCTACTGCTTCTCAAAAGACATGTTGATGCAAGTGGTGTAAGTGTTCAGGGTAGAACTGGGGTGCCTTTTTTTTACCCCCTTAAATAGTCCATCAGCAAAATAGTGATTTGTATTCCTCTGAGAAAGGGGAAGGCATAAAATGCTTTTGTGGTTGCAATGATATTAAAGTCTTAAGTGAATTGTGTAAATAGGTTTCTACTTAAAATGGTGAGTAGTAAAAGTAGGAACTGTATAAAAATAATATCCAGACTTACCTCACGCTCTGCGGAAAAAGAATTACTTGCTACTTTGCCATAGTTGCAATTTCTATTTTTTTTATTATTTGCAAAGAGACTCTCTTCTTGTTTTGTGTGATCTTACTGTAGCTGTAAAGACTACAAAGCAAAGATTTTTCTCTTAGTTGTCTGTAAAGTGCTAGGCACACCTTTTATGCTATGTAAATGACTGATGTAGATGAAAACATGCAGCAAGCAGGAACCACCTTGTTAAAAATGTTTGAGAAGTGATTAATGATGACTATCTTACTGACTCATAACACTCTAATGCTGAGGGGAATGTTTGTGATTCATAACCCAAGTCCCTTTGGAAGTCTTGAGGAGATAAAAAGGGCGCATATATTTCAGTGTAAGTGCAGGTTTCTTATCGTTTACTGTATTTTGATGAGCACCATTCAGACTTCAACATATGCTACTTAAATGTAGTCTATTTTAATTGGAACTAATTAAGCATCAAAGAAAAGAGAAGCTACTTTTAGACTAGTTTAAAAACAGCTTTCGGGGGAAAGAAGTTTGAGATCAACATGTTCAGACTGCTACTGAGCTGGAGACTTAGCCCTAACAATATTGTTTCCTCCCCTTTTGTGCTACCAAGTGCATGAGATGGGAAGAACATGTCCCATTGCCTCAGATCTGACCTACAACGAAGTCTGGAGCAAAGAAAGGTACTCTATCCTTCTTCATTGCTTCTGACCACTAAACTGTAGTTATTTTACTTTTTCTGAACTTCTTATATTAAAAGAAATATTTTAATTCCTGATCAATTTTTAGGGTCTTGTGCCAGGTCTTCTCAGATAGTTGGTTTACATAGGTTTTGGAGGTTCTACTAGCTTCCTTTTTGCATGTCCTAATGAACAAGATTTTTTTTTTCTTCACACTTTCTCTGCCTTCTCTGGGGAGATTAGAAGTCTCTAGGTAAAAATACTTCTGCCATGACTCTCCTTCAGGCTTGCAGTTGCAGTGTGTACAGTAGGAAGAAGAAAAAAAATAGTCTCAAAGAACCTCATTCCTTAAACCTGGTCTGCTGCTTCCCTTTCTGAGAAGCAATGAGCTCCTGCTCTTTCCTCTTTTCAGTGAAGAAGTTACGCTAGAGGAGAGCAACAGTGAACGTGAGTATGTTACCTCAACCTACCTTCCCTGTCCTCCTCCAGGGATGCTTTTGACAAGAGACTAGGGCTAAGTAGGGCTAAGAGTAGTAATCTATGCTCTGTTCCAAGGTCTAGGCATTTTGCTTGGTTAACTGAAATGGAGGATGGAGACCTGTGCGGGATTTGTGACTAAGTGCGTTCAGCTTTCTCAGATTCAGGATGACTATGCAGATTGCTTTGCATCTCTCAGTTTTTAAGGTATCAGGTGTGCCCTGACAGACGTTTGCTCAATGGGATACTGAAGCAGCTTCTACTAGCCTAGTAGGTTTGTCCTGTTGCCTCACCAGTTCATAATACTTCTTACCTCACCAGGAATGTGGTTGTCGAATAGCTGTAAAGAGCTGCTGAAAGCGAGTTGTGTAGTCAATAAAAAAGAGAATCTATCCAAATTAGCCATTGTGCTTAAAGAGGGTTCAGAAAATAAGTTTATATAATGTGTGAAACAATTTTAGAGAGTTGGCTCTTGAGACATCTCCATGGGTATGGTTCTGGGTACTGTAGTCTGATAAAACTAGTTATGGGGAAAACCACTTTCAACTGCTTTGAGGTTTCTGCTGAAGCAAACCCTAGATTTTACTTATTTTTAAAATGAGGGATAAACAAAACTAGTGGAAGTATTAAGTGCCACCTGGGACCTGTTTAGTCCTGCTTAATTTAAGGGCTAGTATGCTAGACTACTCTGTGTACTCTGCAAAACAGCACAAAGATAACTTCAGATAATATAGATACAAAATGGTCCCGAGATACACAAACTGGTTAAAACTTATCCCAGCTGTTCTGCTCTGCTTCTTGGATATTGGCAATCTCTCTCCACCAGCAAGGGTGCCATCTGCGTGGAATGTGACCGACTGCCCTTCCCCTTGCTGGCAGAGGGGGCTTGGCGGGAGTGAGGTCCCTGCTTCTCAAGAAGGTTGCTCGAAGGTTCCCTTCAAACCCAGGTGGCACTTTCCTGCTTGCTCGCTTGCCTCTGCGGATAGGCACTTGCTTCCAGAGATCATTGTGACCTTCTGGTTGATCTCACTTATGTTATTGTATTTCCTGATACTTTTTTTTTTCCTCAAAGTTCTGCAAGTTTTCTCTAGAATGAGCCCTGATTTTTGCAGTTAGTCAGGGAACTAATGGGCCTGCTGCCTTTCCTGGACCCCAGAACGCTATGGCTGAAATGCTCTTTGCACCTTGGCTGTTAGGCATGCCATAGCTTTCCGCTTGTTCAGGGCAAAGCGCTCCTGGGAAACCCCTTACATTTTTTTCTACAGCAGATCGCGTTGGGACCTGCTGTGAGATTGTGCCTGTGGATTTCTGTGATAAAAGCCTGCTCTGAGAGAGCTCCACCAGCCTCTGGACTAGAAGGGAATAATGCTTGGCATTGCTCCATGTGGGGATGTGCATATGCACTCTCCTGCTATGGAAGCTGATATGGTGCAGGACTTGGAGAGGTTTCCAGTCTTAATACAGCTCTGAGACTCATCTTCATTTACTCCACAGAGACTGGTGGAGATGGCTCAGTGTCCCCTGCAGCATGACTAGATGTAGGGACAGCAGCTCACAGGAGAAAGGATGGTTACCTACCAGTTAACTGCAGCTTCCTTATGGTGTGTTACTCGAGTGCATGCTCACATTGGCATTTAAAAGATGGTTGTTTGCTCTTTCTCCTTTATTTCAAAGTCCTTCTGGGAGAAAGCAACTCTAATTCTTCTAGACGATTTGTCTAAAAGACCTCTGCTCCCTTTTTACTTGGTTTCTGAACCACCTCTTCTCTTGCACCCCAAGGGGTGGGATCCAGAGCTTGGAAAGCCTTCCTCCTTGGTCTGTGGGTATTTGGTCACACATCTGAGGGGATTTAACCCTCAAATTAGAAGTAACCAACCTTCCTTGCCTTTTACTGCAGAAGTCTTCACATTCTTTGCTTTGTTGTCTCATTGCCAGTGAGACTTCGCAAAATGCAAGACCATTTCACATTGCAGGGTGTTACATTAGGTAGACCTGAGTGTGATAAGATAAATGAAGAATAATAAACTAGATAAATTTTGTTTGTCCTTTCTCTTTGCAAGCCTTACAGAAACAGCTTTAGTTTTGGGGGAGGTGAAGAATGTTCCAAATACTAATGGGAATGAATCAGATTTTAGGAAAGCAAAACTCTACTTTTCTCAATGTTGCCATTTTTATTTCCAAAGATGGCAAGCGCTGGATAACTAAACCCAGACACTTAGGTGTTTAAATAGAATTAAAAAAAAAACCCTCAAATATTTATTCAAGACAGTATAAATTCCCTCACCTGAACAGAATCTAAATATTTTATTCTAGTTTTTTTCAAGAAAATTGTTACGTTTCCTTGCAGATCTTTAGATAATTTGCTGGGAAACACGATATTGTGCAAAGGCAATCAAGTTTATATAGCCATGCTTATAGGATGTGTTGTATCAATGCAAAACTGTTAACTATGCACGCTAGTTACCATAGTCTAAACTTGCCAGTGGGATGGGGAGATCTGGGGGTCAAAAATTTCTCCCTGGAAAGTAAATGAAAACATGTAGCAGGCGTGGTTTTTTGCCTGCATTTAGGAGTTGCTAAAAAGTGTCTGATTTGATTGGGACATTCAAGCTGACCTTCAGGCTGAGATTTCAATTATTCTTTGTAAACTGTTTAACTGTTCATCCTCCAACAGTATTTCTACTTCACAGCATGCACCTACTTTCTCCCTGTAAACCATTTTTCATGCAAATGTTTAGCTTTTCTATCTTATATTATATATCTTCAGCAATTACTGTGGGTTTTTTTAAGATTTCATAGTAGTTAAAGGAAAAGCTAGAACTTCTAAAAATATTTGGTTTTCTAGACTTGAATAATTTTTTTTGGCCAACCAGTATTTATTTCTCAAACTATTTTAATAAATAATTGTATGTAACATATTGAATCCAGGTGGTTCTCATTATGTAGCTTTTGTACATACATATATATGTACACATGCTAATGTATGCCAGTGAAATAAATAAATTCCAGTAAAACAGCAATGAATACCTAAATGAGGATAAAACCCCTTGTATTTCAGTTCCCTGCCCTGCACAGATGATCAGCCCATTCGGCAGCTAATGGAGTAACTTAGCCTGATTTCTCTTCACGGTTTGATTTCATGATGCCATCTTAGAAATCTTCTTGCCACCCATTTTTGCAAGCAGTAGAAGTAGGGGTGGCTGCCTTGCAGCCTCGGCAGGGGAGGATTCAAAGTGTCTGCTTCAGTCCTAAAAATAAAAACTATGGGGCTGCTTCACAGTAGCCAGAACCAGTCCCTCCCAGAGTCACCAGCAATAAGCCTGGCATAGGCACACACACACACACACACACACACAAACACACACACACACACACACACACACACACACCACACACACACACACACACATGTATATATACATCCTCTGTTTTGTTACTGATGTCAGGGAATCCCACTTTAACATCTCCGGGAAGCTTGGTAGCTGGACATATGTGCTGGAGTAATGGACTCCTCTTGGCTGTAAGTGCTGTGCTCTCTCAGGATAGTTCACAAGTGACAAAACAAACAGCTGTAATAAATATCAAAATATATATGACAATCATGGAGGGAAGGAAATTAGCAATGCACTTGAAAATATTGGAATGCCTGCTATTTGTTTGATTTGTATGATGTTTTTTCTGTGGGCCAACATTAGGAAGTAAAAAGCAAACTAAAGACAATTTAGTCCAGTTTTCAACTACCAACCTCTTTATAACAAATAAAGCACTGATTTTTTTCCTATCTTATGTTACAAAACAGCCTGTTCATAAGACATTTACCCAGCTAGGAGGTTGCAGAAAGGTCAGACAAATGTTATCTTTTAATAAAGTGTCTCTCTTAAGGTCACTGCTCCACTGAAGACTTTCATGTAGGTAACATAGCAATTGCCTACGTTAATTTATGACCTTGAAGATACTCATCACTTGGAGTGGATTTGGACTTGAAGTTTTTAGTTCAAATACTCTTATAGCCCAGGAACGAAGGTGATACTGATAAGAATGATTAATGAATTCAGTGAAGAAGTTTTTAGGTGGTGAGAGAGGAATGCTGTTATCCCCCTCAGCCAGGTACTACTGAGTACACAGGGTAATTTAACAGAAATGGTTTTCTGTTTCCTAAGGTTAGTTACATGTCCTAAGAGGCCGTACTGTTTGCAGGAGTGACCTGATGCTGCCTCACTGACTGGAAAGGAGCTGTGCCCATTTGAACCTGGGGCACGATGCTCTTCATGCCAGGGTTGTACTGTGGGACCAAACATGCACTGCTGAGCAGAGCACCTGGGGCTTACCTGGGATTTCATTGTTGGGGAAAACCAGCATCACGTACAAGCACTATCACTTACAAGCTATCTACAGTGGGGAGAGGGCACAGCGTTTTCTATAGGGAAATAGAGATGTACAGCTATGATTAAGTTACGTGTTTGTTACTGTAATGCAAATCATTGTGGTAAACCTTGTTCTTGTGATTGCTGTCCTATTTCTAGGTAAATTAATTAGATGTTTTATTAATTTCTACCTATGAGGAGATCAACAAATACTGGCTGTTTGAACTCTGCTGTATGGCTTTACTGCAAGTAACCTGCCTTCTGAGGTTGTAAAGCCAATGGCCATCTCCTGCAAACCAGGATCTGGATGTCCTGGTGTTTCCTCCCCCTGTAACCACAGACTGGAAGAAAGCAAGCTGGCAGGCGCTCCCCAGGCATGCGTTCCCCGGGCAGCTGTGGCCCATGCTGCAGTTCCTTAAGTACAGTGACTTTTTTAATGGTAAACTCCTCCCCAGAAATAAGGGATGGGCTTTTCCACTTGGACTCCACTAAGCCTCAGAGAAATTATTTTCTAGGAAGCTCTCAGTTCTCTTTGGGTTAATGATGCTTGGTTAATACTTGGTTAAAACTTCCTTTTCTTGCTTGTAGACTGTCCCAATAGCATCAGTGCACTTGCTCTGCACTCTGGATTTGTGTCTGAAGCCATGCCAATCTGCAGCCCACATTGCTAAGACATGCTCCAAACACCCTTTCCACCTTGTGCTGTTGCACTGACCCCCACGTGTTCTGCTGATAACTTGCAAAATAATGAAATTATGTTTTAGTGACCACATGGTATTTCAAAATCAGCTGGGTATTTTCCTTGCCCTTGTCTTGGAAAGCCAGCTAGCACCAAGAACAGGAACTGGTCATATGGTGAACACAGACAGACCCTGCACGGTGAGCTACGCTCTGCATTTGCTGTGTCCTGGAGCCACAGTTTATATTGCTGTTGGAAGCAGGGGGTGTGCTGCAGGGATCACTCTCTTGTAAAGTCTCCTGAGGGTATAAGCACACCAGTGATTGATTTTGCAATATGTCTTGTATAGCTATTTCCAGAAAGAAAACCCCTCAAACTTATATAAATTGTGAACTGTGATTTTGCTCCTTCTCCATCATGTTTAGTTTCCTGTGTGCTCTGAGCCGTTCGCTTACATGGTCCCCTGAGGCAGGGCTTTCCCAGACCCCTGGCAGAGATTAACCCCAGCTCCTCCTCAACCAGAGCCATGATAAGGTGTGAATGTGAGCTGCCCACTTTGGGGCCCGAGAAAGGCTCCTCAGGGCTGTGCCCCCCCC
>VZTV01071011.1:45510-56947 GCA_013400875.1 Anhinga rufa | reverse complement strand
CCCCCCAACAAGAGAGATGCCTGAGCCATCCGCTCTCTATTCTGGCCTGGTGCCATCTCCTTCCTCCCCTTCTCCTCCTCTGGCCCCAGGGAAGGGGGAGGTGTTGGACTGGTGGCCCAGCTCCAAGGGCCACCTAAACCAACACTGGTGGAGCAGCAGGTCTGCCAGGTCCCTCATTACCCAAACATCATCAACCCAAGTTCTTGCACCCTTGGTTTTCAGTGAGTGCCAGGTGCACCCACCCGTTCGTACTCTACTGTCAGCTGTACTCAGCTGTGCTTTCAGGTTTCTCCCCCAAGGGTACTCACGGCCATGGGTGTGGGGCAAGGCACAGGACTTGCTGCCAGAGCCCCGCGGGTGCCCACGGGCTCCGTGGACATTGCAACAAGTGTCAAAAGATCAAGAGTTTGAAAACAGAAGCCATCGAGGCTCAGATTAGCAGCAGTCAGCCCAACTGCTCCTGTTCCTCTCCCTACAGCACTGTCCCGTGGTACCTGCTGAAGCAGGATTGCCACAGCCACCGGCCAGTCAGAGTGGGGTTATGTCCAGCTCTGATCTCCCTGGGGGTCTTCCCAGCTGCATGGCCTCAAGTGCTTCAAACAAGGAGGCAGCATGAGCTCAAAGGGAAGTAAGGAAACCCTGAGGTTTCCTCCTTCTTTCTCCCTTCCAATAAACTCACACCTCCCTCAAGCCTGTGTTGGTATGAACCACCCAAAGCCATCCACCCTTTGAAAGCAACAGTAGATTGGCCTCAGAAAGGGCTGCAAGGTCAAGTATGGGCTGACCACGGTCGATAGCTGCAGCATCTCTGAATGTGCTCATTCAGCTCCAGGAAGCAGGAATACAGAAGCTGGCTGTTAGGTTCTGTAACTTGCAGCATTTCCTACAGCAAAGAGAAGGGAAAGCCTAACTAGTTTTCTTTTTTCTAAATCTACCACATACCCTGGCAAAACTCTCTCCATAACACCCATGGTAAAAAAATACTCGTTCCCATCTCTTCCTTGCAAAGAAATTATCTGATTCTTCACTGCTATTATAATGTAACTCTCTTCTGCACAAATATGAAGCAGTTATGTCTCCATTTTTTATAATCAGACAACCTAATTTCCATGAAAGCCAAGATAAAATTTATTTACAAGAGTTATTTTTGCTGCCCTAGCAGGAAATTATGTTTTCTCCTGGGTTTGACATTTGCCAGTGAAGTGGGCTCAGATTTAGCTGCTGAAATTTGCACCAGCCCAAGAAAAAACCCAGGAGAGCTCAGACTATTCCCTGGTATGTCTTACAGCCCCACAACCAAGCTCTTGAGCTCTCAGTGAACTTTCTATCTGAGCCCACCCTCCACATGCTGGTGGGGCCGGGATTTCTCCCAGGAGCCACAGTGGGGTCACAGCCCGAGGCCATCCCCTGCTCTCCTCTTCCGCAGCTGAGTTCTGCTGCACGCTGGGGATGGCGGCAAAACACAGGGTGGCATTGCATGGAGATCCCTAGGGAAACCATGAAAATGAGGGAGGGAGAGGAGAGGGGAGGATGGGCAGCGCTGAATGGGGAGGAAAGGAGAAAAGAGGAGCAGAGTGGAGAGGTGAGCCACTGCTTACCATGCCTGATGTTTAAAACAATAAGCCGATAATGGCTATTAGAAGAACAAAAGCTAAACTTTCCAGTTTAGCCTGGTGTTGGGTCCATGGATAATCTTCAAAGAGGAGCTACAAAATTTAAAAGGAATTAAGCTCTGGGAAATGTTAAATCTGGCACACCTGGTTTACAAAGGGTTTGATTTTTTTTTTCTGGATGCTGCTGTGTTTTCATTTTTCTCTTGGAGTGCCAAAGGCGATTCTCTGTCAAATGTAGACTCTTGACCTCCTAGTCGGGATGACAAGAGAGTTATCCCAGGGTGTGTCCACACCTGTCAGGCAATATTAGGCACAAAATAGAGCTGTCTGTCTTCTTTAGCTAAAATGGTTTCACAAATACTTCATAAATGCTTGTCTCCACAGAGCAGAGAATTGCCTGTATTATCTCGGTGCATCCAATATTGAGATTGATGACAACTGGGGTCATTGGTTAAACTGTCTAATCCTGACAAGCCGAGGCAAAGAGAGGAGGTAGGAGAGCAGTAGGATGGCTGCTGAAAATACCTGCAAGAGGGATCAGTCCCCGGAGCGGGCAGGGCTAGCGAGGAAACCGGCAGCTTTTTGCCATGACTCACACATCAAATCCCGCCGTTCGGAGACGCTGCCTCACGGACTTGGCTGTACTTGGGGATCACCGGTTGTGACATCGGGCAGGTTTACCTCGGCTCCCATAAAATAAAGGCAGAGCTTGCATTTGCAATTACGGCTATTATAAAAAGTCTAATGCAATAGGGCCGTGCTCAGGAGATGGGAGCCAAATTGCCGTTTACGCAAAAGGCTTAGCTATAATGAAGGGCTATTACACCAGGAATAAAATCTCTTACATCCACCCCACCACCCCTTTCACTGACTCTGTGCTGCCAAAGGGGACCTGAAAGTGAGCAACTAGCCCGTCAACCTTCATATTTCTCTCTTTGCTCTGAGTGAAAGGAAAATTATGGAGGAGCGGAGAAGCTAGCCGGTGGCTGGCAGACACCGTAATCTTAATGCGCGCCAGTTCTTGGCACTTGACCGACAGGTACAAAACCAGTGCTGGAAGACCTGCAGCCGGTCCTGCTGGAGAAGGTAACTGTTACCTCCCTCCCCGCACACATGAGCATTCGCCGGGCTATTCCACCACCCCTCACCGCTTAAAAGAGCAAAAGGGGGTGATTTGCACCACAGCATAACTGGTATCAGACTGTTTTTAAAAGTAATAATTGCTTATTGTAAGCAGCTGTAAGGTGCCTGTTACTTTCATATTTGTAAACCAAGCATGGCTTTGACTGAACTAGCTCACTGGGAGCAAGAAACTTAAGGCCTGAAGTGAAGTGAAAAGAGAGAAGAGTATTTAACAGAGTAAACTGGATAAGAAATTTCTGTAAAAAGGAAAAAGAGAAAAAAAAAGGGAATTTCTTTTCCAGGGCTATGTTGTTCTTTTCCAGAGGCATCTGTACCAAGCAAAGAAACATCAGAAATTGGTATCCTGATCACGAAAAGACACAGATGTGTTAAACGCTTGCTGGTGGGATGTCAGTGGCTGGAGAAGCAGCAAGCGGGAGCAGTGAATTAAAAGGCATAGCATCTAACATCCTTTGTTACACCCAGCCTTCCCCTAAGCGCAAAGGTGATGGTAGTGGCTCGTTCCCCTTCCCATAGGCATTTTTCCTTCCCTGAGTGCAAAAATTCTCTTCCTGCAAAGCTCTAGGGGCTGGAAAGAGATGCCCTGGGTTTAAAGGAGGCCAGAGGAAGGCTGTAAGCCTGGCTCACATTTTCTGAACTGAGTCATGGTCAGCGCATCAGCACACAGAAAGTGGAAAGATGGCACCGGCCGGTTACAGTGAGCGAGCCTGCCAGCCAGCCTATGCTTTCTGCAGGAAAAGCAAGAATATCTTGGCACAGGTGGAGCCTCCTTGTATCTTGATTTATTGTATCCGTCTGCTGCATATCAGTATGGGTGCCTGCCTGCCTGAAAGGCAATGCAAAATCTCAAAGGGCTCTTACCCAAAACCAGCAACACCGGTAGCTTTCCCTTTCCCCAGTCAGAAAAGAGGTGTTATCATCCAAAAATTGGCATGCCAAATGACTGTGGAGCTTCCCCATCCTGTGATCTGGGAAAGCCTTCCCAGATCTGTGCCACCAAGGGAGTCTCTGAGACTTAGCCAACGTGCATCAACTAGTCCTCCAGCGCCCCATGCCTCCAGCGCCCCATGCCTCCAGCGCCCCATGCCAGCTTCCCCCATGCCTGGGGGCACCAGTCAAGGTCCTGCAGGGATGGACTATACACCCACCTGCAGGGATGGACTATACAGTTCCCATCAACGCAGTATTTTATAGCTCCATTTTTGGTTAGAGGCATGGTATTCCTACCCTTTTTAAGCCCATATCAGAGCTGTTCAGCTGAGACTGACACCCACTTGTTGCCCACAGCTCTGCTGCCAGGGCAGAGCCAAGGCTGCTCACGAATCCTGTGCCCAGCTCTGGTTCCCACACCCTGTGTGCTGATCACCCTGCCTGCAGAGTGGCTTGTTGACAGAATCTCTTTTTTTAATTCCGCCGCCCCGGCCCCCCAGGTGGATATTGCAGCCCTCGCTTAAATTCTTCTTCTGGAAGGTGGAAGAGTTCATTTAATTGTTCATTTAGAAGTGGTCAGCTCTGCCTACCTCACCTTCTTGCTTAGGCAGAGAATATACTTCCCAAATAAAAGCGCAGGGGTCACCATGCTCTCCCTTTGGTCCCCAGTCTTATGAGGTCCCTACAGGAAAATTGAGCCAGTACAGGTTGGAGCTTTCGACTATTCATGTCACATGAACAAGGATTTCCCTTTACCTTGCTTTGCCTGTGTATGCCATTTACATTCGCATACTTTTAGGGGTATATGTATTTCACTGTAATTTCATTCTCCTGAGTGCAACTTTGCACTGCCTGCAGCATTTCTTCACAGGACTTGCCTTGCACTACATGAGAAGGGACAGTAGGAGGAAAACACATCTATTCAAAGCAGAGAAATTTCAGATTAAAATGCCAAGACTGGTGGAGACCTTCTGATCTCCTTGGGCTGACTTTGGAGCCATTAACTCAGGGATGTAAGAACCGCCCGGGATCAGCCACACACCTTTGCTTGCTGGGGTCAGGAGTCGCAGAGCCCCCACACTTCAAGCCACGGGCTGTGAAAGAGAATATGAAAAAGGGCAGAGAAATATATTTTATTGCTTTTTCCTCCAGAGTGCTCTTGAAAATTAATGGTCATTTCACCTACAATTTCTTTCCATTACTGGTAGGGGACTCATAAATACAAAACCCAGTTCTTTCAGTGTATCAGTGTATCAGCTGCCCTAATGTGTTTTCTGTGGTTCTTGCAAGGCAATGCAACAAGCAGATACTTTAGGCAAACTGGTGTGTCGTTTCCATAATTAATACTGCATGTTACCTCCAAGTATTGAGTCCTTTATGGCTCCAGTAAAGCACAACTGCAGAGTTTGAAACAAAATCTCGTTTCTGTCAAATACATCATCTAAGCCCCCGCTTTAGTGTCTGGCTGTAATCTGGCCAAAAGCAAGCATCAATATCATAGCAGATAAGAGACAATTAGAGGTTGGAAGACACATAAAAATTTCTCTACTCTAGATGTATTTAGAGGATTAGTATATAAACATACCCTTCTCTTCCCTCCTTATTAATATACAGTCAAGGATTTCCCACGCAGGGAATCTATTCTGGCCCCGTTTACCTGCCCCACTGTGATAAGGTGTTTGCCAGCTTTTTGGCTTCAAAACATCTGTAAGTCTTATTTCCCTCCTTGCAACTTCATAAATAAATAAAATTAAAGGGTTTTCCAGTCCAGTGGGGTTGGTGCAGTGTTATTTACCTGTCTAAACATAGGCACCTGGGTTTGAATGTGAGACTCCTGTACCCTGTATTATACGTGTCCTGTGAGTAAAGTGGGAACTTGCTCTCCGCATCCGCTAGGAAGTGATTTTTCTCCTGGTCAGTGTAACTTCCCCAGTATGTGTAGTCTATTGTTAAGCAGACAACAGATAATTAATTGGCTACCTACCGGCTCACCTATCCAAGCAGTAGTCACTTAATTGCAAAGATTTAATACCATTGCCAAAGATTTTCCTGAAGAGGAAGATGGGCACGCCTGCCATAACCAGGGATCTCCTCTCCTCCCTCGGGTCGCATCCTGCCCCCGGGATCCTTCTTGATGCCAGCAAGTCTGAGTCAGGTAAAAGCACAGAGCTTAAAATTGATGCAGTCAGCTGTTTCCTATGCTGCTTATTAATTGGGGGTTTAGTTTGGACCTAGCTCATCACTCCTCACGTGGGAAACTCCCATTGACTTCACTGGGAACTCCGCCTGAGCAAGGACTTCTGAGCAGGGCTTCCTAATGGAGGATGTTAGGACAGGACTGAGCACAGAAATACTTGGCTCCTACCAGGGCAAAGGTTGTCAAACAGCCATTCCTGGGATGATTTTTAATAGCAGGTCTCAAGGGACTTTACAAACATGAGAAGTATTTTTATCCCTATATTAAAAAAACTGGTTACCAAAGGGTAAAGCTGAATGGGGTGGTGTTTTAGGAATTCTTGGTGTCAAATTAGTGTCTTCATGTGATGCAAACTAGACAAATGTAGAGCTGTATGTAGAGCTCTACAAATGTAGAGCTACAAAACTGCCACACTTCTGGGAAGAGTTTTAAGGAACCACTACTAGCATACCCCTTCCACCATCTTGCTTTTCTTACATGCAAGTTGCCACCACTGTTCATGATCTCTGTTGTTTTAGAGCATTCACTCTTCTGAGGTTGCTCCTGATTTTTCTCAGGGTATGACAAGAGAGCATCTGGCCTGTGTGTTACAGACATACCTGCTCCTGGCCCTTCTCTCACCTGCACGTCCGCAGTGGCAAAGCCAGAAGCCACAGCCTGTTTACATTGACTCCATGTCTGAGCAAGCCTGGCCAGGCTCATGTAGCTCTCTACGGGGGTAGGAGGAGAGGGCAACACTTCTCAAAATTTATTATCAAGGTCTGTAAGCTCTGGTCTCATTAGGACTGCAGTAAGGGCTGTATTTGATGATGGCAGTCTATCATGGTTTAACCCCAGCCAGCAACTACACACCACATGGCTGCTCGCCCACTCCCCCCACCCCAGTGGGATGGGGGAGAGAATCGGAACAGTAAAAGTGAGAAAACTTGTGGATTGAGATAAGAACAGTTTAATAATTGAAATGTAAAGAGAAATGGTAGCAGTACTACTACTACTACTACTAATAATAATGATAATATACAAAGATGTATATTATCTGTCCCTGAGCCACCATCACTGCCCCCCAGCCGACTCTCCCCAGTTTATATACGCTTATATACCAAGCATGACATCATATGGTGTGGAATATCCCTTTGGCCAGTTGGGGTCAGCTGTCCCAGCTGTGCCCCCTCCCCTCGCAGCCTGTGCACCTGCAGAGCATGGGAAGCTGGAGAAGTCCTTGACTAGTGTTAAGTGCTACTTAGAAACAACTGGAACATCAATGTGTTATCAACATTATTCTCATACTAAATCCAAAACACAGCACTATACTGGCTACTAGGAGGAAAATCAACTCTATCCCGGCTGAAACCAGGACACAGTCGCACTGAGCTCTGTGTCACTGGGCTGCCACTGTGAGTCTCCAGCTTCAGTCAGCCTTCCACATAGGAATAGGTGCAGGTGTTCCAAAAAGCCCTGACAGAAATGTCTTAAAAATCCACCCTGTAGCTGGCAGTTTCTTGCCAAACACTTCAGGCACCCAAACCCCCACATAATGGTAAGAGCATCTTTTTCCTGGGAATGAGGCGACTTGGCTGGGAAGTGTGCGGAGTCTCACCAGGTAACAACACTGGATGGACAATAAGGGGGGAAGGTATCATTTCTTCTTGTATAAAACTACTAGAGAGATTTAAAAAATTGTTTTCTGATAGAAAATACTCTTTCAAAAACCCTCACAAAATAAATCCTGAATCAAGTGCTTGCCTGAAGACTGCATCTGAAGCAGATCACCTGCTGACATACCGTAGGCTGTGAAATTGTATAACTTGCCTTGCCATGTACAAATCAAGGAGGGACAACCACCATTTTACCTCAGCCTGCCTTTTCCATTCCATGGCCCTAACTGAATTCTGAGAGAATACTCTTTTCCCAGAGAGTTTTTAATAAGGAGGCGTTTACAACAGACAGAGGTACCACACCTGAGCTCTGGATCAGGCGGTACAGACAGCCAGAGAACAGAGCTCGTCGGGTTGGTTTGGCTTTCTGCTCCTTCCTAGAATAAATAAGGCAATTTGCTGCAGACCTCCTGCTACTGCTGATGCATTTCAGAGGTAGGTGTCTAAATCTTCAGGGGTTTAGCCCCACTAGCAGGGTAAACTCTGCCTTTCCAAACACTTCAGAGGCACTTACAAGTTCCACTTCACTCGCTCTCATTATGTGGCCATAAGAAGATTGTAGGCTGTCTGCATGCTTGTATTTCTGTGGGGAAATACCAGATCAGCTTTGGTCTGGCTACAGATCTTGATTGTTTGGAAGAAGTCCCTTGAAGTGAGGGTAAGTGAAAAAGAAGAAGATGCTGTTCAACCCCAAACTGGCAAACAACAAAGTGTAAATATATCAAAAGAAAAAAAAATTAAAAAATTCTGAGGTAAAAAAATCGTTTGGATCTGTAGCAAAACGGCAAAAAAAAGGGGAGTAATGATGAACAGTTTATTCAGTACATACTTTTCATCCACAGCCTTTTCCCAGGCCCTCGAAACAAGGGGTGTCTCTTAATTGGGGCCTCAAGGTCCAGCTCAGGCAATCCTGGTGCTGACTTTTACAGGGACGGCACCTAGCCCCCAGCGCGCAGTACATTTTGATTTGTGCCACAAGCACTGTGCCCTGTCCAATGTGTTTTGGACAAATTACAGCGTACTGTCTTTTGTTACCTTGCCATTACACTTGTGTGTGACATTACATGTGTGCAAGCTGCGGAGAGGGGTAGCGTGCCGATGGAGGGAGAGAGGGAGGGAGGGCCAGCCTGCCAGCGCAGGAGGGAGGTGTGAAGCAGCGCGAGGGAAGAGGTGATTGAAAGCAGGGTGGGAGAGGATTAGCAGGCTGAGGACTAGCCTTTACAGGAGAACAAGCCAGGGACAGGGAAGATGTTGACAGCCTGCAAGTGTTAGCTGCAGATCCCTTGCAAGGGGAGGAAAATGACTGCGTGGCATGTTTCGCCACACCAATTGCTTCAGAAATTAGTATTGAAAGGAAAAGGAGCTCAGCTAATCTTACCAATAGCTATAAATATCTGAAGGGTGGGTGTCAAGAGGATGGGACCAGACTCTTCTCAATGGCACCCGATGACAGGACAAGGGGCAACGGGCACAAATTGGAACACAGGAGGTTCCACCTGAATATGAGGAAAAACTTCTTTCCTGTGCGGGTGCCAGAGCAGTGGCACAGGCTGCCCAGAGAGGCTGTGGAGTCTCCTTCCCTGGAGACATTCAAACCTGCCTGGATGCGGTCCTGTGCCCCCTGCTCTAGGTGTGCCTGCTCACGCAGGGGGGTTGGACAAGATGATCTCTGGAGGTCCCTTCCAAGCCCTACCACTCTGTGATTCTGTGTTTCTGTGTAATGGAGAGAGCAACGCCAATGCTGTGACTGAAGGCTGCCAGGCATGCTGCGCTGAACACACACTTTTTCCAGAGGCAGCAGAAGCATCACAGATTTGGCTAGCACCTGGGATCTGGGGGGTCTAGGCAAAATGTGGGCCCCCACATCTAAGAATGTATCTGGTGCAGAAACCTAAAAACAGTCAAAAGGCTTAATTTGGCTCCTTTGTTCTTGCAGGTAGGAATAAAAACTGAAAACCCATCCAAGCCCTTAAGTTACCTGGTGACTCTGATCAGCAGTTGAGATGTCAATGTGATGTGCTCCACACAAAGGCAACACAAAGGTGAGCCCTGCCCAGGAGAACTGAAATGCAAGTATGATGGGCAAGATAAAAGGCTGATATCATGCAGAGAGGAGGAATGCACAAGGTAAGAATAACACAAGTATGACAAGATCATGACAGTAGTTTCAACACACTAAGATGAGCTCTTTTAACAGGCAATCAATGGCTTAGGTGAACTTTGGGAAGCAGTCTGGAGGACAGTGAGGATGCCGGGGGTCCTCTTGCAAAGCTTAGCGCTGAACGACAATGTGAAAGTGCTCCTTTGAAATATTGACAGCAGCACCATCAAAACTGTTGCTGGCTGAGGTGAGGGGCATTTTGAGATCTTGCTGTGCTAGATATTCGGGAAGGGATTAGAGACTTGGGAGCCAGCGTTAACAGGCTCTGCTCCTGGCTCAAAATGACTCCCTGTGATTCTGGACAATTTATTTTACCTCAAATTTCCCCTTTGGTAGAGTTGGTTTCGTACAGATTGCCTCCTTGTAAAACTCTTTGCGATGTCGGTAAATGTGACCTTCGTTGGTACAGTGCCTAGACAGCGCTGGATGAAACCCAGAAAGTAGGGAGTGGGAATATCAGAGGAGCCTGGCTGTTATACAGTGCCCTGGCAAAGGAAATGGATGGAACTAGACGGAGAGTGGGGCAGGATTTGAATGAAGTTAGAACCGAATGGGTGATAGTTTAAGGGGGCCAAAAGTGCCAAGGGGTGTTGATGTGAGTGAGTTCAGGAGCAACAGGTAAGACACCGTAGCTTGTGCACAGCGTGGAGTGTGGTGGCTGTAGCCTCCTCAGTTGTGGCTCTTAAACCACTGCCCGGCAGAGTGGCCACCGCCTCTTCTCTCCTCTCACTCCCCCCTCCTCTGCCTCCACTCCTGCTCCTCTTCTCTACAGCACAGTTTTCTTCATTGTGCCCTTTGTCTTCCCGGTGCGCTCCCACGCGTCGCTGCCCGTTTCCCCAGTGCCGCGGTGCCCCGCTCCCCGGGGCGAGGCCAGGGTGCCACTGGAGCCACCTGCACGGTCCATGCAGCCCCAAGGCATCCACCAGCTACAGCCGATTCAGGAACTCAAGCCCCGTTTTCAGAATTGAGACTCAGTTTTGCAGTGGGTTTGGGGATTTCTACGGAGGATGGGAGTGAGGTTCCTGAATCTGCCTCCTCACAAGTGTAACTCAGCTCAGCAGCCACCCGCCACCTCGACACACAGCCCAGGCCAGGCTCTGCCGGGAAGGACCCCTCCATTCCGCTCCCACCTTGCCCGTTTTTGCTGAGCTCTCCCTCGAGCCTCACAGGCCGGTGGTGACCTGGAGCACAGAGGAGGCAAAATATTAAACGGCTGGAGAAAAGCCACAGAAGTTAGGAGTGAACCTTGCGCGTGCTCCATCACTAGCAGGTTTCAGTACCCCCAAAAGCAACTCTGATTCCTACGGGTGAAGAAGGTGGTTACGGACGTTTGGCCGTGGTGGGGTCAGTGCTGCTCCACAGGTGTTTTACCTACAGATGTGCAACCACTGCAAGAAGCAACCATACAACGACCGTGAGACTTGCTGGGATCGTCTGGAAGGGGCCGGAAGGTGCCCCCGTGCCGGGAAGCCTACGCCTCCTTTCTGGCGACGGTGCCCCCGTGATGGGGCAGGGAGGCGGGCGGCGGGTGCGGGGGGGCGCGGCCGCTGCCCGCTGCGGGACCGGNCCGGGGGGCGGCGGCGCGGGGCCGGCGGCGGAGCTGGGCCGCCACCGCATCGGCTACGAGATCTTCGCGGACTTCAAGCGGGAGAACATGCAGCACTTCTGGGACCGGCGGGCCACGGCGGCGGTGGCCGAGACCTTCTTCCTGGGCTGGATCGACGAGCAGGTGCTGCTG